>JAJIBD010003849.1:0-62500 GCA_021461705.1 Cryptotis parvus | reverse complement strand
GGATCTAAAGACAGTTGCGGAACTGATCTTCTGTAGCATTTGAACCTGAATCTTATCAAGTCTGCAGCTTGAGCCTACACATCTTGAGACGGTCCTTCTTGGAATCCAGCCACCATGTTGCGCTGAAGCTCAAGAAACAGTGCTGAGCAACCCAGGTGGGGGAGCACAGCCCCCTGCCAAAACGCCAGCCGAGTTCTCAGCCAGCACTCAGCACCAACTGCCAACCACACATGTGAGGCTAATTTTAGATCTTCCAGCTATCCCAGAGCCCACACAACATCACACAGAATTTTTTTTTAATGTTGTTGCCTTAAGCCACTAAATTTTGGGAAGTTTGTTAAAGGCAATTTCTCCTCCATTTAAAAGAAGTCAAAATTGGGACAAAATATCCTCCATGAAATCTCGTGACAGATCCTTAACTCACTCAAATAAATATTTATTGAGCATCTACTAAGCTAGATGCCAGGATGCACTGGCAATGCAGACATGACCCTACCCTAGTGGAATGAATAATGTGGGTAAGAAACCAGGAAACTCTAATTACCTGTCAGATTAGGATCATGATTTTAGTACCGATAACTGGCACCAGGCACTCTGGGAGTTCTAAAGTGAGGAATGTTAAAGGAAATTAGAAAAGAAAGCCAAGATGACACCTAGGTTTCAGAGAAAATTCAAAGCAAGTCAGGCAGAGAGGAGATCAAAAACTCTCCACTCAGAACTCAGGATGTGCAAAAGGCCATGGCAGGAAAGAGGATGGTGTGTGTGTTCAAGTCCCGGGTCCCAAGCTAAGAGACTGGCCCAAGATGGAGCTGGAAGTGTCCAGGTAATTGGCTCAAAAGACTCAGAGTATGAGTCACATGTAGCAGCCTTGGGTGTGACCCTCAGCACATGGTTCCTCAACACCACTGGAAATTGCCCCTCTTATATGACTTTTTTGTCCTCACAAGGGCAGATTTAACAGGGAACTCAATAAACTAATCCCATTCTGATCATATTTTCTCTTAGAACTGGGGACAGGGGTGGCGGGGGTGGCGGGAGGGAAATGGAAGTCTCTCTGTGTAAGGGACGTGGAGTATTCCACCACAGGATTTGTATGTGTCTTGACATACATTTCTCACATCATGCGGGCAGATTAACACACATACAACTTTCTTTCTTTTTCTTTTTTTTTTTTTTGCTTTTTTGGGTCACACCTGGCAATGCTCAGGGGTCTCTCCTGGCTCTGCACTCAGGAATTACTCCTGGCGGTGCTCGGGGGACCATATGGAATGCCGGGGATCAAACCCGGGCGGCATGGGCCGGCCACGTGCAAGGCAAATGCCCTACCCACTGGGCTATCGCTCCAGCCCCAACACACATACACCTTTCTCCTTGCCACATTCCACTCTCTTGTTCATCTACATCTATATCCCCATTAAATCACTTGGATACAGAGAGTGTTTCTATCATCTCTTCCTTCTTCACAGTATCTGGCACCGTGCGAGGCACACACATCCAATGTTTAACAGAGCATTTTTCTTTTTTTTTTTAGAGCATTTTTCAAGAATTGAAATCATGAGTAAATATCCATTCATACATAACCCATCAGAAGTGATGTTCCCTGGAGAAAACTCTACAGCCTTGCTTGAAAAACCATTGCCACAGGAGAAAATCTTGCTGTCAAGCATCTTTCCCTCTAATTCTAGTTCTCAAGTTTCCTCCTCAATGAAGAGCACAAATACCTCTGTGGACAGTTGGAGAAGCATTCCTGAGTCAACCCTAGTTTCCTCTCCTTTCAGTGGACAAACAGTCCATCTTCTCACCTTTCTTCAAAGATGGCTCCCAAGACTCAGCCAACAAAGTAGTAGACTAAGAAACAAGGTCAAAGAAGCCAGAGGGACTGGGCCAGCAGTGTTGAGGGAGCAGCGGCCCGTTTTCTGAGGCAGCTTGTTTTCAAGCCGAGTCAGCCTGCATGCACCTGTTTACATACACAGACACACGCAGAAGCACATACACAAACACTGAAGCCTTTGACCAGTTCAAAGAAGGAAAATTGCTCTGAGACAGAACTGACAACTGCTCTCAGCCCTCCGCCACCAGTCCATTCTTAGCTGGAATCCCATTCCACCTCATTATTATAATTGTTTTCTTAGTGAAGGTGTCCCTCCGTGCAGCTGTATAATATAACAGGGAAACACACAGCACTTTATTTTTTTTACTGGCAGATCACACTAAGAAGTTCCATCAGTCCATTATAGCAAGATGGATAGTTCACAGTCAGAGTACAACTAATGTCGTTCTATCAACATAGCAAAGCCTCAAGTCACATGGTTACTGTTATTTTTTGATTGGTTGCTTGGGTTGGGTTTTCCTTTGGTTGAGCTTCAGGAGCTACTCCCAGATTGGGAGTGATTCCTGGCAATGCTCAAGGTGCCATGTGGTATGGAACTAGAACCTTCCCTGTGTAAAGCCTGTGCTCTAGCAGGGTTGCTACCGTGCTTCTTTAGGAAAAAAGATGGCATCTGGATGGAATCTGTTCAATTCTATTTCAAAAGATCCTAAATTTAATTTGCAGTCATTTTTTTAATCTACTGTCAAAAACAAAAAAAATTACTGTTGTTTTTATTGTAGCCATCCTAGAAGTCTGGATATAAATTAGATCAGTCTACAAATTACAGAAATCTGCCGATAAATGAGATCATGTGTAGGGTAGTTACTGAACTGTAAAGTGCTACCAAAAATTATGTAATATTTTTATGCAGAAAAGTTGAAAGTTTTTGTATAAAATGCAATTATACTAACTCCAGAATTTGATTAAACCAGAATTAAGCTAACAGACTCTAGTTTCAGAAAGACATATGAAATATATTGTTTAAAATTTTACAACAGTTGAAATTACTGCCAAAATTACACAGCGGGCAATACATTTTACATTTTAAAGCCAATACATAGCAGGGCACTTAAGAATTTATACATGCATTTTCTCTCTCTTTGTTATTTGTTGGCATGAATTGAGGAAAGAATTAAAATATTAGAAAGAGTATTGGTTAGTTTCTTTGTGCTTAGAAAAATCAAGCATTAGAAAAATGCAGTGGTAGTGGTGTTAAATCAACTCCAAAGTTTTAGTCAAACAACTTAGGGGATACACTACTGTATAATTAGTATTTCTAAGGATTTGCAATAATAAAGCATTTCCCAAAATAGGCACCTACAAACACCAAACAGGATCTCAAACAGTTGCATAACTAAAAAAAATGTAACATGCTTTTTGCCTTATCAAAAGGCAGATCTAAGCACTCCACAGGGGATAAAATTAATTTCTAAAATTAATCTAAAATATATTTCCCTTAATACTGCATGTTTAGTGTACACTGAATGGAGCTGGGTGTAACTTCTGCAGAAAGTTGAATTTTTGCATAATAAATAGAATCTAAGCGCACATTAAGGACCTTTTAAGAGAGGTCTGAGTCCAGTTTTAAAAGCAATGCCCATTCATCCTTAATAATCTGTTCAAATTGATGATTATCACTAAAGAAACACGCGGCAGCTGCCATCTAGGGTAAAGACACATGGTAGAATACTCCGAGTGACCTAGAGAAAGAGAACTTCCCAAGGTCAGTCCAGCAACGCAGAGCCTGGGATGCCCGCGTCTTACTGGTGTGATGACCAAGTCCTCCTAGGACACCGGGGATGCACCTGGACAGTTTTTGCTTAAAGGGAGATCAAGGTGACTCACTTTGACAAGATCTCTCTAGCACCCAGAGGCACAGCCTAGGTGATGTCATTCACAGCACATGGACAGTGCGAAAATTAAGGACCAATTTCCAGTGTCAAGGTGAACGGCGCCCAGGAGGTCCATGTGATCGCGATCTCAAGCGTGCACCAAAGCGCACTGGATCCACGCAGAAGCCGACAAGTACTGAGAAAACGGACACTCAGGGGAGTCCCTCCCAGAGCCCAGAGGCTGAGTGCCCGCCGTGGCTTATTTCGATGGAAGCAGACTGACAGACTTTCCTAATTAGGTGAAGCAAAGAACCGGTCTCTGGAGACCAAACTTTCTGCTCAACGTTCTCCCTTTACACTCCAGCTGGAGATCTCTCCCCAGACCTAGACGAGACTAATCAAACTAGGGCAGAACAGACAAGGCGTCCTCACTCTCCGCCGCGTCCTACCCGGCGCCAGACCCCAGAAGGTGACTCCAAGTCCAGTCCCACGGCTTAGAGACCTTGGCACACGCACGAAGGTGCAACCAAAGAGCCAGGCAGCCCTTAGGTCCAAAGCCGCCACCTAACCCTGGGCCCCGCCGAGCTGAGGCCACTCGCGCAAAACTTCCCAGGGCGTGCTGAGACGCCCAGCCCGAAGACTAGGAGAGCGCCGGGGCAAAGGCAGAAAGAGGGGGAGCCCCGCGGGAATGGAGGGCAGCCCTCGGGCAGAGCCACGGTGCGCCAGGACCAGCCGGGCCGCTCCCGCGCGTGGGGGCTGCGAGCCGCTCCCTGACCCGCCCGGGGTCGCTCCCCGATCCTCCTCCTCCTACCTGTCTGAGGATAAAGCTGGTCGAAGTGGTGCTGCCATCGGATCTTTTCAACCTGCTCCTCCGGGTGGTGGTGCCTCGGGCCACCTGCACGGACACACGGGACCAAGAGAAGCCGGTGAGGCGACGACCACCCCCGGCCGGAGCCCACCTCCGGACCCGCTCCAGGGAGCCCCAGCCCGCACCCACCAGCTCCTCCACGGTTCCCAGCGACAGCGCCCACCCACCCACCCCCCGCCTCCCCCACCCCTGTGCACGCCTCGACGGCCGCAAGGGCGTTGCCAGGACGCGCAGCCCGCGGACACCCACCACATCCATTAACAAAGACTCTCGGGGCGCGGGGTCAGAGCCCCCGGCATGGGCTGGGGGAGGCTGCGGGCTCGGGAGCAGGAGCGCGGCGAGGGGACGAGGCGTGGAGGAGGAGGAGGCGCCAGAGAAGGAGGAGGAGGAGGAGAGGGAGGAGGAGGAGGAGGAGGAGGAGGAGGAGGAGGAGGAGGAGGAGGAGGAGGAAAGAAGGAGGAGGAGAAGGAGGAGGGAGGAGGAGGAGGAGGACGAGGGAAGACGAGGAGGAGGAGGAGGAAAGAAGGAGGAGGAGGAGGAGGAGGAGGAGGAGGAGAGGGAGGAGGAGGAGGAGGAGGAAAGAAGAAGGAGGAGGAAAAGGAGGAGGGGGGAGGAGGAGGAGGAAGAGGAGGAGGAGGAGGAGGAGGAGACGGAGGAGGAGCGCGAGAAAAACGGGGCGCTGGGGGAGGGGGGAGCAGGCCGGCCGGATCGCGGGACTGGGGGCCGGGCCCGGCGGCGGGGCGCTGGGGGGCGGCGGGGGCGGTACCTGCGCGGGGGGCGAGCGCTGCCCGTCGGCCGTCCCGTTCTTGGCGCAGGAAGAGGACATGGTTCAGCGCCGCATGGTCTGCGGCCCCGGGCCGGAGAATCAAGGTGGAGGAGGAAAAGGAGGAGGCGGCGGAGGAGGAGGGGACGGCGGCGGGCCCCGCGAGTGGCTCCCGGCCCCGCGCTCCGCCGAGCGCAAACCCCTTCCCGGGAGCGAGGTCCGCGGAGAGGCGCGCTCGCACCGAGCGCTCCGGAGGCTGCGGGAGGGGCCGGGCGCGAGTGGGGGGTGGCGGGATTAAAATAGTCTGCACGGTTTCGGATGAGACAAAGGTGGCACGGTTCAGGAATCAGGACTGGGGGACTCTGGTGCAGTGTAGCAGGGAGTGGGAAGAGCCTCTGTGTGCGTGTGTGTGTGTGAGTGTGAGTGTGTGCGCGCACCGCAATTTAAGGGGACCCCTTCTCTTCTGAGACTTCACTTTTCCCACTGTACTAAGGACCAGGTTTGGGGGCTTTGCTTTCTGTGGGGTTTGCATGTGTTGCTTTCTGTGGGGTTTGCATGTGTTGCCTTTTGTGTTTGTGTTTTGAACTCGAGCCTCACAACCGTGAGACTTGTGCAGCCCCGCGGGTTCTGGAGACCCCGCGGCCCCGCGGTATGTCCTGAGGAGTTTTGAAGGTCACGTTCGACTGGGCGAGAAGCGAATGTTGGCCACGTGCCTTCGGTTTCTCCGCTGGGGGGCGGGGAAGGATCGCAGTTTGCAAAGGAGGAAACTCATCCCTGGACACCACACACACACACACACACACACACACACACACACACACACACACACGCTTTGCTTGGTTGCCACCTTGGTTTCCTCCCATATTTATTTATGCATATATAAATGATTTATTTGAAATCAAGTTAACAGGAAGTATAGTGGATTCTGAAGAGTAATAAAAGAATAAATATACCGATGTAAATTCAGAAATAAACTCCACCTAGCTATAGTTACTTCATGAGAAATCCATCATTTAAATGGCTCGGTCAGGCCCCGACACCTGCATTCCAGCAGTTTTGCGCGATGGCAACTGCCATGTTCAGCCGATGATGCTCCTTATTGAGCCCGATTATCTCCTTCCTCCGCTGCTCCGCCCTTCCCGCTTTGCCCTTCGCTTTATGCAGGCGTCCACGTCTAAGTTTCATCACTACTGTCCTTACCTCTGGGCTTCCTACTGCTCACACACTCATTCTCTTTTACACAGCACAGCAAAGCCTTTTTCCTAAAACCTCTTTTGCTCCCGCCTTTCCCTCTAAGCAGTTATTACTGCTTTAAATTGCCCACGGTAGGGGCTACCAACATGCAGAATCCACCATCCAAGTGCCTTTCCTCCTGATGCTGTTCTGGCCTCACTTCCTCCAGTGTGATTTCTATACAAGTATACAAGCAGGCAAGTAAGCAATTGTTCCAACACACCAAATCTAAGGCTGCTGTCATGCCTCAGCCTCAGAATGCACCCTCTCCCCAGCACACACACACACACACACACACACACACACACACACACACAACCCCTGCCTTCCCCAGGCCTGGCCTGGCTCGACCCAGTCCCCGATGGTCTCTGAGCTCCTGAGAAACTGGAGCAGCTATTCTTGGGACACGTAGTAAGGGCTCATTGGCTTATTCATTTTCTCTCTGTGAAACCCTCCTAATCTCCCTAAGAGCTTCCCAGCATCTATTCTTATAGCTCACATATAGTAGAGAGCCCATAAAGTTTATGGGTGCTGGTGTGTGCCAATGCGGAACTCCCTGCTTTAGTTACTGTCAACTCCAGCCATTTTTAGATTGGAGCCACTTTCCTGGTTGATACTTAATCAATATGTACAAAACGAATTATGATGTGGGCAGCGGAACTTGAGTTTCCTGCTTTCCTACTGCCAACAGTCACATGGACTTGGAGTTACCAAAAACGAAATGGCATCATCATGATCCTGACGAGCTGTGTACCCAGCCCACAGCAAAACAGGTGAAATTTATTTTTAAAAGAGCAAAACACGTTTCTGGAAGTACACCAAAGGATACAAGGAAGAAGCATGTCTTCCTAAAAGATGACATTCTCCAAAGTGAGAACGGCTGGCATTTAGATGGTTTCCCCTTTCTCTCTCTCTCTCTCTCTCTCTGTCTCTGTCTCTCTCTGTCGCTGTCTGTCTCTAACTCTGTCTCTCTCTGTCTCTGTCTATGTCTTTGTCTCTCTGTCTCTCTGTGTCTGTGTCTGTCTCTCTATCTGTCTCTGTCTCTCTCTGTCTCTGTCTATGTCTTTGTCTCTCTCTGTCTCTGTCTGTCTCTGTCTCTGTCTTTGTCTCTCTCTGTCTCTCTGTGTCTGTGTCTGTCTCTCTATCTGTCTCTGTCTCTCTCTGTCTGTCTGTCTCTATCTCTCTGTCTCTCTGTCTCTGTCTGTCTCTGTCTATGTCTTTGTCTCTCTGCTCTCTCTGTCTGTCTGTCTCTATCTCTGTCTCTCTCTGTCTCTGTCTGTCTCTGTCTATGTCTTTGTCTCTCTGTCTCTCTGTGTCTGTGTCTGTCTATCTGTCTCTGTCTCTCTCTGTGTCTATCTCCATCTGTCTCTCTGTCTCTGTCTCTGTCTGTCTCTATCTCTGTCTTTCTCTGTCTCTGTCTCTGTCTCTGTCTGTCTCTGTCTCTGTCTCTCTGTCTGTCTCTCTCTTACTCTTGCTCTCTCTGTCTTTCTCTGTCTTTGTGTCTGTCTCTATCTCTGTCTCTATCTCTGTCTCTCTCTCTCTGTCTGTCTCTGTTTCTCTGTCTCTGTCTCTCTCTGTCTCTGTCTCTCTGTTTCTCTCTCCTCTCTCTCTCTCTCTCTCCTCTCTCTCTCTCTCTCTCTCTCTCTCTCTCTCTCTCAGCAACCTGACATCAGCATTAACCTCCTGCCCCTTTCAGACAGTAGCAGGCCCAGGAACGAAGCAACTGCCAAGCTGTGTGATGACCTGTTCAATTCCTGACCCTGCCTGTTTCCAAACGCAGCCGGCAAGGCCCCAGTAACCCCAAGCATAGCTGGGTGTGACTTCTAAAAGAAATACAATGAGGCCTAGGGCCGTGGCTCCAGGCTAGAGCATCACCAGGAATGTGGGAGGCCTTGGGCTCTCTCCAGCGCCAGGTTCCTCCTTCCCCAGCTTGGCCCAAATGCAATGGAAAAAAAAAGTACTACAGAGAGGTGGGTTTTCCCTTCTTTAATCCAGACCCGCTCATGAGACAGAGGCTCTCCCCCAGACTTCTTTAATCCAGACCCGCTCAGGAGACAGGCTCTCCCGGCACCGCGCTGCTGTTCCTGGCAAGGCTCTGGGAGGCCTGGCCTGGTGCCCCTCCTACCCAATGCTCTGCTCTAAAGGTGGAGTGACACTCAGGGATTCGCACAATTATTCGAGCCCCCAGGACCAAAGAAACCCCTACCTCATGTGCAAAGGAATTCAGAATGACAAAAGACCCCATGGGAAAGTGAAAACCATCTAAATCCAAAGAAGCCAAAGAAAATAAAATTTTTTTGTAACTTGAAAGAGCACTAAAGGGATCTGAGAGATAATTCGGGAGTTAAGGCACTTGCCTTGCTGTGGTTCAACCGTGTTCTACCCTCAGCACTGCCTATGGTCCCCAGCCCCAGAAGTGATCCCTGAGCAGAGTCACGAGTAAGCCCCTGCGGGCAGGGGGAAGGGCATTTGCTTGGAGGCCGCTGACCCAGGTTTGACCCCAGCACTGCTAGCTTTGACCCCCCAGCACTCTCTATGGTCCCTGAATCCCACTAGGAGTGATCCCTGAGTACAGAGCCAGGAGTAAGCCTGAGCACAGCCAGGCGTGGTCCCCAAACCAAAAATAAAGTAAACCCTGAGAAATATCAGTATGGCTCAAAAGGGGAAGGAAGGAAGGAAGGAAGGAAGGAAGGAAGGAAGGAAGGAAGGAAGGAAGGAAGGAAGGAAGGAAGGAAGGAAGGAAGGAAGGAAGGAAGGAAGGAAGGAAGGAAGGAAGGAAGGAAGGAAGGAAGGAAGGAAGGAAGGAAGGAAGGAAGGAAGGAAGGAAGGAAGGAAGGAAGGAAAAGGAAGGAAGGAGAAAGAAAGACAGAAAGAAAGAAAGACAGACAGACAGACAGACAGAAAGAAAGAAAGAAAGAAAGAAAGAAAGAAAGAAAGAAAGAAAGAAAGAAAGAAAGAAAGAAAGAAAGAAAGAAAAAGAAAGAAAGAAAGAAAGAAAGAAAGAAAGAAAGAAAGAAAGAAAGAAAGAAAGAAAGAAAGAAAGAAAGAAAGAAAGAAGAAAGAAAGAAAAAGAAAAGATTATCTTCACTATGGGAGAACATATATTTGTAAAACATGTAGCTAAGGGAATCATAGCTACATATAAATATGTAGTATATATTATATACTATATATGATATAACATATAGTGTGTATCATATATTATATCTAATTATATATAGTACAGCTCAGTGATACAATGAATGGGAAGAAGAGGTGCGCTGTCGTGGAGAAAGATTCCCAATAGCTCAGGTAAATCTCCTTCCCCTAAATAGGGAAAGCATGAATCCCCTCCTGCCCAGTGCAGGCTTCATGGCTTCATTCCAAACATTGACCAGGGCGCTGGGGAAACTCAGACACCCACCTCAGCACAAAGCGAGACAGAGATCGATATCCACAGAGTCAGTTTGGAGATGGTGAGAAGGGCACTTTACCGCCAGGCTCTCTTCCTGCAAGCCCCAAGAGGCAACAGGACAACGTCACACACATCCCAGTCAGATCAGTCTAGACAACCTGACTGCTTCTCAGAGTTGTCAAGGGCACTGAAAGCAAAGAAAGGTTCAGAAACTGCCGAGTGCAAAGCAGCCTAAGGGGTCGGATGGCTTGCTGGACCAGGACTCCTGGAGGGCATCAGGGAACTGGAAGACGACAGAAGATAGTTTGTGAAGTGCTTCCTAGGGCTGAAGTCTCGTCCCAGGTGCTCCCTATAGAGGCCAGAGCGCCAGTGCAGGGGTTAAGGCACTGGGTTTGCATCCCACTGACCCGTTTTAATTCCCAGCATCATATCCCCCAACACCAACAGGGATCACTCCTAAGCACAGAGCCAGCAACAGCCGCTGAGGCCTTGAACAAACATTGCCAGGTGTGGTACCAAAAAAAGCAAAAAAGCAAAAAGCCTTACAGAAATCACAGAGCTCAGAATCGTGAGATGGAGCTATATTTCATATTTAAAAGTTGAATCACGAGGTTCAGAAATAGCACAGTGGGCAGGGCATTTGCCTTGCATGAAGCATCCCCTAGGGGCCCCGAGCACTACCAGGTGTGATCCCTGAGTGCAGAGGAAGAGTAACCCCAGAGCACTATCAGGTGTGGCCCCCAAATAAACGAAAATTTAACTCATAACACATGTAGTCTATAACCCATGCAGCTAGAATGGTGCTTTAGGGGCTTGGGAGGGTGGTATTTGTATGTGTGCTGTGAACATGCCTGAGTGCATGTCTGGTGCAGGGAATCAAACCCAGGTCTTGCGTGAGGCAAAGCATGTGCTTTACCAAGACACATCCCAGATGCGCGGCTTATAATGTACTTGGTAGTGATTGGGTGGGTGGAGGGGGGGGGCGAGGCCTTTGCCCAGGCCCAGGGCACTGAGGGCCAGCGGGTATCAAGAATTGAATCCGAGACCTCACACATGCAAGGCAAGGGTCTACCACTAAGTTGCCACCCGATGTTTGCACTTCAAAGCAAGGCATCTACAGAACCACAATTGCAGCTCATGCTTAACTGTATAATTTGGGTTTGTAGAACCTTTAACATTATGGCTAAACAATCCCTTTCTCCTCAGAGTCTTTTGCGATGCCTCTAACTGCCCATTACTTACCTTTCAACCATTTAGGTGATTCCCTTTATTGACTGAGTGTTTTTTCTCTTAATTTTCTTGTCCTTTTCGTGGGGAAGCTCCCTAGCAGTGCTCAGGCCAACCTCACTGCTCAGCAAAGTGCTTGTCTTGCACGTGGCTGACCCCCGGATCTCTCGCAAGCACCACGACATATGGTCCCTTGATTCCCACTAGGAGTGATCTCTGAGCATGGAGTCAAGACTAAACCCTGAGCACTACTGGGCATGCCCCCCCAAGAAAAATATAAACAAATAAAGCCAAAATTACCAACGCTTCCTCCACAGCAAGAATCCATATTGTACATGCTCCTGCCACAAGTCAGAATGTGCTCGCTGTCTCTGACTTGGCTGCAGTCCTTGGCTCATCGTAGGGAAATGAGACGCTGTGCTGGAAACCGTCGGTTGACGGGCACTGGACACAGCAGGAGGCCTGAGGCTCCTTCGGTTCTCCACCAACCAGGCTGAGGTTCAAGAGCCGAAGGAGCAGGTGCAGAGCTGCCCGGGTGATTCTGCGGAGAAGGAGGTCACCAAGCAACTGGGGGTATCTGGGGCTGCAACCTGGCAGGCGGCGCCGGAGATCATGCTGGGCTGGGCCCACCTGCCGCCTCTCCAGCTCAGTCAGATTTTTTAAAAATATTTTATTATACGACCGTGAGATATACAATTACAAAGATGTTCATGTTCCAGTCATACAGTATTCCAGCACCCATATCTCCACTGGTGCCCATTTCCCCACCACCAATAACCCCAATTCCTCCCTCCCCTAGCCTGCCTCTATGGCAGGTTCTTTATCTCTTCTCTCTCTCTCTCTCTGTCTCTCTCTCTCTCTCTCCTTCTCTTACACATTGTGGATTGCAATATATACATTTAGAGGTTATACATTTAGGTGTATATCTTTTGCCTATATTCAATGCTCAGTTCTAGGCTGGTATTATCATTTTTGTCAGTCAGATATTTTTGTTTTATTTTGTTTTGGGTCACACCCAGCAGTGCTCAGGGATTGCCAATGGCTCTGCACTCAGGAATTACTCCTGGCGATGCACAGGAGACCATATGGGAAGCCAGGGATCAAACCTGGGTCAGCTGCATGCAAGGCAAAAGCCCTACCTGCTGGACTGTAACTCCAGCCCCCAAATGAGCTGTTTTTGAAAAGACACACAAGATACTGGGCCCTAATGCCCCGCAAGCTATATCATAGACTCTGCATGCTAAGACGCCTTGGAGCTGAAAGTGCACCACTTTGAATAGCGGTGATCTGTTTGCTTTACAGGGATCGCACAGCAGCCCTGGAGGGGACTAACCCAGTGCAGGTGAGGAGCTCCGGGACACAGTGTTGCAGCACTTAAACTCTCCTCAGCTCCTGTTTGAATAGTTTTAAGGAAACAAAATTAAATCCTACCATGCATGAATATCCACCAGAGAGTACATCCTGATTTCATATGTTAATGTCAACTGATGGTACATGAGCGCAGGGATAAGACAGGGTCAGAAAAAACTCAATTGGGGATGGAGCAATGAAACAGTGGGTAGGGCGTTTGCCTTACACACAGATGACCTGGGCTTAATCCCGGCATCCCACATAGTCCCTCGAAAGCACCGCCAGGAATAATTACTGAGTGCAGAGCCAGAAGTAACCCCTAAGCATCACCGGATATGACTCAAAAAGACAAAAAAGAAAAGAAAGAAAATGAAAGGAAGAAATCAATTATTGTCTAATAAGCACTGTGAACTCTTTGGGGTGTTGGAACTCTTTGGGAAGTCTATTGCTTTGGGGAGCTTTTAGGGGGGCCACATGCAAGTTCCAAGCTTGTGGGGGTGGGTTAATGCGATATCGTGACTCAAACCTAGGCCTTTTGCATGGAGAGAATGCTCTAGGTGCATGAAGCTGCCTGTCTGGTATTAATAAATCCTGTTTCTCTTCACTCCACATGTGCCTAGACCCCAGGAATGTGCCCAGGAGTAAAACACAGCACTAGGGTGCAGAAGGGCTTCACAAATGCTATCAAATGCTATCAAATACCAGGGACACAGATGCTATCAAATACAGACAGCCAGACCCACCCAATAGCAGCGCTGGACACATTAACAGAATGGCAGGTTAGGAGCTTAGATCATAACTGACATCCAGAGGACAAGTCACTCAAAGAGGTCATCAGGGAACTAGCCGCATGGTCAAATTACAATGACTTTGTCTCCTGACCACAATGGTCATAGAAAAGAAAAATCTGGGGCTGGAGCAATGGTATAGCAGGCAGGACACTTGCCTTGCTAGCAGCTGAGCTGGGTGGGTTCTATCTCCAGCATCCTCCACAGTCCCTTGAGCACTGGTGAGTAATTCCTAGGTGCAGAGCCAGGAGTAACCCTGCGCATCACTGGGTGTCCTCCCTATCCCCCACCCCACAAAATGGGATAAGAATTTCAATAAGCAATTCTCCAAAAAAGTTATAAAATGGCCTATAGGCACATGCAAAGAGACTCTGCATGATCCTAAGGAACACAGATGAAAACCACGAGGCATCATTTCATCTACAATGCAGTGCTGGCCATCAAACTCAGGACCTCACATAGGGAAATCACTTGGGTGGGCTTGGGAAACTCCTCCTGGTGGCAGGAAAGGGCCCAGGTGTCGGGGTGCTCCGCCGGGTCCCCGACAGTGCCGGGAAGCGAAGTTCCCTTCTACCTCCAGGCCGGGCGAGGAATGGATGGACACTCAGGAATCCGATGAGGTTTTAAAAAGCTTTACTTATCACAGGTTCAGGCATACAAATCAGCAAAAGGAAAACCCCGATGCTTAGGATTCCAGGCTAGAACCCCAGCCACGTGTAGGCCAAGATGGCGACCACCACGTGTAAAACTTCCAAGGGGAATAAATGCTCACAAGGCGAGATCCCACCGGAAGAAGACTGGGAGAGCGGGAACCGGCTAGTTTATACACCACCCCCCCCCCCCCAACTCAGACCTTCCTCCCATTGTTATGGAAAGCAGGGAGGGTCCAATGCCCTCAGGTAATCCCTCCCTGCATCTCACCTAGGGCCTTTTGAGCCGGAAGGCCTTTGAAATGTAGAGAAGGGGGTTTCTGAGATGGCATGTCACTGTACCAAAGACCAACACCAATGCCAGTTAAATATTTCTCCAAGCCTTCACAAGTCTCCTCTACTTCATTGTAGTTTTATATTTTATCAGGGAGCCATGCTTGTTTGTTTGGAAGCAAACAGCATTTCTCTCTGGTCTAATTACTTAGGTGTCCTTACGTGACCAGGCTAATATGCTGGTAAGATCTAGCTAGTCCCACGATGATTGTGGATAGCATGGGAGAATATTTATACCAGCTAGTACAGCATACATGGTCAGATAAACTACCACATTTAGACTACCCCCTTATCTACGGAGTGATCTGCGGGAGGCAATCCAGAGCAGATGCAGCGGCCCTTAGGAGTCCTGCAACACCAAGGCAGCCACATGCATGGCAGGGGGCTTAGCTCCTGTTTTTTCTCTCCCGCCCTGGATATCTTTTTTTTTCCTCTTTTGGGTCACACCCGCGACGCTCAGGGGTCACTCCTGACTCTGCACTCAGGAATTACTCCTGGTGGTGCTCAGGGGACCATATGGGATGCCGGGATCGAACCAGGACCAGCACAGGCCGGCCGCATGCAAGGCAAACGCCCTACCCGCTGGGCTATCGCTCCGGCCCCAGGATATCATTTTTTAAGATAAAAACAAGTGTTGGTGATGTGAGAAATTGGGCTTCTCACATTTTGCTGGTGAGAATATAAAACAGTTTGGCTGTGGAAGTGGGCAGTCCCATTTAAAAAAATTACCATATAGGGCCAAAGTTCCCTAATTTGTTGGTCTCCCACCCCCTTTCAGAAAATAAAATCACTCAGCACCCACCAACTGCATTCCAGGCTACTAGCCCTCCCATGTATCCCATGTATTCCAGCACCCCTCAGGGGGCACAGTCACCCTCTTTGGGAACCAGATGTAGGGGCTAGAAATGAGATGGTGGTGGTGGACCCTGTGCCTGAGGCCCTTGTTCCGAGGCCCTCCCACTGACTGCTCCCCTTACTCCCAGCACCTCAGGGAGCGGCTCCAGAAACAGCTGTATCACTCTATCACTGTCTTCCGGTTGTTTGATTTGCTTGAGCAAGTGGGTACTAGTAACATCTCCATACATCCTGTTGCAAGCAAGTGTAGCTCAAGGGCATCTGCTTGCTCCAGGGACAGGAAGAGCCTCAAACCATTCTTCAGGTCATGGAATTGAGGTCCATAATTGTTACTAGATTTTTTTTTTCTTTTGGGTCACACCCGGCGATGCTCAGGGTTACTCCTGGCTCTGCACTCAGGAATTACTCCTGGCAGTGCTCAGGGGACCATATGGGATACCGGGATTGAACCTGGGCGGCACAGGCCGGCTATGTGCAGGCAAATGCCCTACCCGCTGGACTATTGCTCCGGGCCCTCTAGAGTTTTTTTTTTTTTTTTGTGGTCACACCCGGCGACGCTCAGGGGTTACCTCCTGGCTCTGAACTCAGGAATTACTCCTGGTGGTGCTCGGGGACGACATAACAAATAAAACACGGGTAGCTTGCCAGGCTCTGCCGTGTAGGTGGTATACTATCAGTAGAAAGCTCTCATCTCGAGCAGAAACAGCTGGGAAAAAAAATAAAAATCATTTGACTCAGCAATGTCTCTTAGGTATGCACTCAAATAACTGAAAACTGGGACTTAAATACATGTGACGCATGTTCCTAGAACTATGCACTATAGCCAACTGTGGAAATAGCCCAAAAGACCTGCCAACAGGTGAATAGATCAGCTGAGGTGCATATCCATAATAGACATGACCCTCTGTCCAAACCTCTGTACTCAGTGAAAGCAAGCAGGCACAACACCTCGTGTAGCCAAGAGGTGTTGTTACACAGTATTATAAAGGTGTCAGACGATGCTGAACTGCCTTAGAAATGACTAATCTGGGGCCGGAGCGATAGTCCAGCGGGTAGGGCATTTACCTTGCATACGGCCGGCCTGTACCGGCCTGGGTTCGGTCCTCGGCATCCCATATGGTCCCCTGAGCACCGCCAGGAGTGAATCCTGAGTGCAGAGTCAGGAGAAACCCCTGAACATTGCCGGGTGTGACCCAAAAGTGAAAAAAAAAAAAAGACTAATCTGGAGGCTGGAGAGATAGTACAGGGATAAAGCACTTGCCTTGTGCACAGCCAACTCTGGTTTGAATCCTCAGTACCACCTTTGGTCCCCTTCTCTCTCCCACCAAGTACTTTCAGGAGTGATTCCTGAGCAGAGACAAGAGGAAGCCCTGAGCATCACCGATGTGGCCCCTGAAATACAACTAACAAATGTGGCCAATTTGGGGAAAGAGAGAGAGAGAGAGAGCAAGAGAGCAAGTGAGAGAGAGAGAGAGAGAGAGAGAGAGAACGAGAGAGAGAGAGCACCCAAGCTCACTCATGCTCTGAAGGAAGAAAAGTCGGTCTGACACCTGGCCCTCAGGGTTCTGCATGAACTGACAGAAGTAACCCCTATCTATCATGCTCAGAAAAGCCCCCTGAGTACTGCTGGGTGTGACTCCCCAAAAACAAAAAAAAGCAGTTCATTTTGTTATGAGGATTTTGCCTACATTTATTACTTTTAAAAAGAAATTTAGCCCTGTGAGTCTCAACTTTTAACTTTTTGTTAATGGGACCACGCTGGGTAACATTCATGATCAACTACTCCCCACTCAGTTTGGCAAAGCCTGCTGGCCTCTCTGGTCCTCACCGCAATTTTTGTGAGAAGGCATGTGGACCACACCCTAGGGCCTATTCTTGTCTGTGGTCAGAAGTGACCCCTGGTGGTGTTCAGGGGACCGCGCAACGTACTGTGGACTAACCCCAGTCAGCCACTTGCAAGGCCTTTAACTTCCTGACCTCTCGTCACCCCCTTCACTCTTTTTTAAAAACAGGCAGCTTTGCGCCCCTGAACCAAAAATGTAATCTAGGAAAGGGTGCTGGCCTGCTAAATGGGATTGAACGTCTACATTTTTTTTTCTCATCAAGATACAAATCTTGTAAGAAAAGCAAATTTCAGGGGCTGGGCGATAGCCTAGCGGGTAGGGCGCTTGCCTTGCACGCAGCCGGCCCATGCCGCCCGGGTTTGATCCCCGGCATCCCATATGGTCCCCCGAGCACCTCCAGGAGTAATTCCTGAGTGCAGAGCCAGGAGTAACCCTTGAGCATCGCCGGGTGTGACCCAAAAAAAAAAAAAAAAAAATGGACTAGCCATAGTATGCAGTCTCAAACGCGGCTGGGGAACCTGGAACTTTGCTTTCCCCAGGCTCAGCTGACCATGGGGCTCCCAGAAGGACAGATGGGTTTTGGGAGTGGGGCCCATTACCTCTGGGGGTCCCGGAAGCAGCCGGATGAGACTCCGCCCACCACACTAGCCACCACCTTCGCTGTCCGGACGCTGGGATACTACCTCACTACCAGATTAACAGAGCAAAACCTTGCGGCCGCGTGATCCATCAAACTAGTGGAAACAGTTATGTCCTTTAATGCACTGCATTCTACGATGTGCAGGCAAGTTTGGCAGGAGGGAGAGATAGAGAGGAGAGAAAAGACATACAGACCCCGCCAAGTAGTTTAGGTGTGGGAGTGGGGAGGGAGGTGGGGACATTGGTGATGGGAGATGGGTTCGGGTGGAGGGATGGGTGTTGGAACACTGGAACCAAAACTCTACATGAGCATCTTGCAATTGTATGTCTAAAAGTGGTGTAATAAAATTTGGGAAAAGAAAAAAAAAAGCAAAAAAAAAAAAAGAATAAAGAAAGAAAAGCAAACTTCATTCTTCAGATACCTTTGTGAGGAGTACCTGTCCAATTTTCCTGTTCCTTCTGCTCCTGAGCTGCTCTCTGGACCTCTCTCCGTTTGTTAACTGCCCACCATTGAAGCCGTAAAAAGCAGCTAATGAATGAGTCAATTATAATCTTGCTAACACCTCTGAAATGAAATTACTGACATATAGGTAGTGTCCCCAAAAACTCAGTAAAAATGGAATTATGAGGTTCATTCATCTTAGTTTCATTTGTCCATAGTTTCATTCTGGTTTAGTAAAGATAATGAATGTCTGAGACTAGAATCTCAGTAGCAGGCTCTGTCACAGAACTCTGACAACTTCAACCAACCTTGAAAAGTTTCGAACAGGGGTAGGAATGATAGTACAGCAGATAAGGCGTTTGCCTTGCATGTGACTAACCCCGGTTCCATCTCTGGCATCACATACGGTCCTCCAGCACCAAGA
Source organism: Cryptotis parvus (assembly GCA_021461705.1). Taxonomy (NCBI): domain Eukaryota; kingdom Metazoa; phylum Chordata; class Mammalia; order Eulipotyphla; family Soricidae; genus Cryptotis; species Cryptotis parvus. Next base: position 43,988 of record JAJIBD010003849.1, on the reverse strand, counting down.
GTATTCCTGAGTGCAGAGCCAGGAGAAATCCCTAAGCAGAGCTGGCTGGGACCCCAAAACAAAAAACAAACATAAAGATCAAAGTAAATACAACAGCGAGAAAAAAAAAATCAAACCCCTAAAATGGCTTCTCCCTTCACTGATTCAAGCTTATGCAGTAACAAAAATGTCCCAACAGAAATAAACCAGGATATGTTACCTGAAATCTTTCGGTTTTGCTTTTATGGTGCTGGGTAGTGGATGTGGGGTCTCCTAACACTTAACTACATCTCAGCTGTAACGTTTTATAAAAATGGCTTCCTCATCAGCAGTGACAGATCAATAAATCCTCTTTCAGAAGTCAGGACGCCTGGCTTGATACCTAAGGGTTCCTGAATACAGGACCTCACACTTGATCACTTGATCACTTGAATCCCGTTATTCATCGATTTGCTTGAGCAGGCACCAGTAACATTTCCATTGGACCCTATCACGTGCCAATGTAGCCCAATGGCATCTGGTTGATTCAGGAATATGAAGAGCCTCAAACCGTTCCTTCAGGGTCTTTACAAGGAAGTCTGACCATCTTGTAGGTGGGCGGCCACATGATCTTTTGACATCCCGTGGGATCCAGTCGGTAACGGCTCTAGTCCAGCAGTTGTCTCCCAAATCGTATTACATATCCAGCCCATCTGATTTTCGATGCCTGGGCAAACGATACAGCGTCCCTGATTCTGGAATAGTGACGAAGGTCAGAATTCGGATTCCTTCTCTCACTTGAGTGAGGCGTGATATTCCAAGCATAGCTCTTTTGATTCCATTCTGGGAGACCCGAATAGCATTCTCATCCTGCTTTCGTAGGGCCCAGGTCTCTGAGGCGTATGTTAATGCAGGGAGAACGGTGGAGTCAAAGAGATGTGCCCGGAGCCGGAGGTTCTTTGTCCTTTTAGCTATTTCTTCAATGCCTTTGAAGGCATTCCATGCCGCTCTCTTCCTCCTGCGCAGCTCAGGTTTTAGGTGGTTCATCATGTTGACTTCTCGACCAGGTACACATAACTGCTGCATTCAGAGATGTCTGTTCCATTGAGAGTAAATGGGGCCTCTGGAACTAGTTCATTTTTCATAAACATGATTTTCTTTTAGATTCAGCTGTAGACCTATCTTTCCACATTCTTGGTTGAAGTCAGCCAGCATCTGTGCCGCATGGCTAATGTTTGGTATTATTAGAACGATGTCATCAGCGAAGTGGGAGGTGGTTTAGTTGCCGACCATCTATCTTCACTCCCATTTCTTCCCATTCTAATTGTCGCATGATGTTCTCAAGGGTGGCGCTGAAGAGTTTTTGGTGAAATGGTATCACCCTGTCGAACCCCTCTTTTGACATCAATGATCACTTCTTTGTAGAATGGGGAGAGGAGTACCCTGAAAAGGGAGTTCTACACCACCTTTGCCAAAACACAGATACACCCGGCAGAGCAGAAACCAGCTTTTCCCGTTGAACCCCCTGCATTCTATGGACCACGAGAACAACTTCCAACCCGAGTCCACCATCCCGATGGAGCCTCAGAAGAGCCCAGAGAAACCCCCCACACCTTGCTGGCAGCGATCTTTACCATCCACACTCCACTTGTAAGATCTCCATCCAACAGACTAATCCAGTCTCCAGCCCGGCTTGTCAGAAACCCAGCCTACAAGAACCCACCCTGCAGAGACCCGCCCTTCAGAGGAGAGTATTTCAAGCCCAGGAATGCTTGAGCCACAGACACAGATACACCCGGCAGAGCAGAAACCAGCTTTCCCTGGGAGCAATTTACCTCCAAATTGCTGTGAATATTCTACCCACCCCTCTGAGAGAGCCCCACAAAGTAATGAGAGTATAGCGCCTGCATGGCAGAGCCTGGCAAGCTGTCCAATGCGTGTTCAATATGCCAAAACCAGTAAAGAACCTCACACATGCAAGGCAAATGCTCTACAATGGGGCCACATCTTTGGTCCAGGATGATCAGGATGGTTGATTCTTTTTGTGGTCTCTTTCTTGACCACACTTGGCTGTTCTCAGGGCTTATTCCTGGCTCTGTACTCAGGGTCATTACTTGCAGAGCTTGGGGGACCATACAGGGTGCTGGAGATGGAAGCAGAGTCTGTGTGTGCAAGGCACGCGTCCTACCTACTGCACTATCTCCACAACCCTGGATGCTGCTTCTTAAAATTTCTTCTGAGAAAGTTTAAATTATAAAACTATAATTAAAAAAAAATTTTAAGTCCATTTTAATTTAGGTGAATTTCATAAGCACCTGTTCGATGACAGATTTAGCTAGTTTGGGAACTTGCTGTTTTGCCCACTCACAGCTTCATCTACTTAAGCCAAGGTTCATTCTACTGAGACCTCTCTTCTATGTAAACACTGCTAGAGGGTGTGGCAGTTACAGAAGTCACCTTGACTGAGTAACTTCTGACTTATATATCTACTAAGACTTCTATGTTTTCTAGATTGGGCACAGCTCCTCTTTATACCCACTGTACCCACTGTGTGGGACAGTTAGAATTTATCAGGAGACTACCACCCCTGGCTACGTTGAGACTATAGGAAGATTATAGGAAGGATCATACTAGTTTGCTCTCAAGCAGGCGAGTGTGACCCTTTCAGCATACGGAGAACAAGATACTCAGAATCACCCTGGTTCAGATAATAAATAAGAAGGACCTTGTGGGTACCATCTAGATTGCATGAAGCTCATGAAAAAAAGATGTATTATTTTATACCAGCTCTCTCTCTCTTTGCAGTGTTCCAAGAGATTAGTCCTTGGTGTAACCTTTGTTTATACCTGTAATAGGGTGTGGCACCACCCTTCTACACTCTGTTCAGGGTTCTTTGCTGACATGACCCTCCCTGGATTACTTTGGTGTACATAAGGGGACTGACTTTAGGCCCCTGGGCCTTTTTGCTCCTTCTTTTGAGTAGGACTCCTCCTCAGATGAGATCCTCTCTCTTTGGTGGGAGACTTAGGCTCTTTGGTATGGTCTAAGTTCAGACCAGAGCTAGAGTTCTTTCATTGTATTGGATTGCTGTGGAAAGGCTTCTGTACTAGTAAAAGCCTTTTTGGAACTGCGCCAAATTCGTGGGTTTTCATCCGTTCCCCGGCGTCCTTGGAGGTAGAAGAGAACTTCTGTCCTGACACTGCCAGGGACCCCGGCGGCATTCCCCGACAAGCACCTTTAAGGCTGTAGTGAGCATATGAAGCCATTTGATTGCTGCGCGCACACAACCGAGTCCCCCAAAACTGTGAAGTGAAATCTGTTATCAACTACTTGAAACAGCACGCAGTGACAGTGTATGTGCGGCTTGTTTCAAACCCTAATTATAGGGGCCAGCGTGATAGCATAGCACGTAGGGTGCTTGCACTGCACCAGGCCAACCTGGGTTCAATCCTTGGCTTCCCATATGGTCCCCGGAAAATCACCAGGAGTTCCTGAGAACCACAGGGTGTGGCCAAAACCAACCAAACAACAACAAATCCTAATTATATATCAAGTTCAGTTAATTGTTACAAAATTACAAGACCATGCTGAGAGACCATACATTTTTTAAACTATGTAAGAACATCTACTTCATGTATTTTAACACCCAGGGAAAATATTTTCACTATAAATAAAATAAATTTTATTATAAAGTTTTAGGAATTCTTTCAAATGTACCAAGATTTCATATGAAAATGCAGAAGTTGTTTTCTTTTCTTTATTATATAAAACAGTAAGTATGAACCCAATGTAGAAATCTGAAGTTAGACAATTCCTTTGGCAGAAAACATTTAATTATAAACAGGTCTTAAAATAAATACAATCCATAGATCATGGAAAAATAAAAAGAACAACCCTGCATTTCTTATTAATACCAAAAATATTTCAGTATACGGATTTAATAACATTTTTGGACTACCAACAATCTGCAACAGAAAATTACAGTATGACAAAAAATAAATTTTAAGAGGAACAGGAAACTTCTAGATGTATAAATCTTCAAAGATAAAAGGCAAAATACACTATACACATGTCGCATGTTAACTGGATAACCCCAATTATATACATGTCGCATGTTAATTGGATAGCCCCAATTTTGTGGATGTGTAGTACTTTTACTGGTTATAAAACTTAGGCAGAATTAAGCTTTTACAATTCAAATCATAATAATACGTGAAATATTTAAACATTAAAATAACAATTAAATATTGTCTGGGGAAAAAACAATGATTTTTTCCATGTATTCTAACATTAACTATTATTAAGAGCAGATTTTTTGCCTTGCTTTCTTGTAGCAGACTTGCTTCCCCAAAATTTAAGGTGCCAGTTTTAAAATTTTTTAGTAAGGATATAATTGAATTTATATGGAAGAAAAATACAAGGTGAAAAACAGAACATGAGACATTACAGGTTAACACTTTCCAGTTACTTGTATCTGAAACAAGACAATGAGACAATACTGCTTGTTTTTCCTTTTAAATACAGACCAACTAATACACACACTATTTGTGTTCTACGTTACAGTTTCTTTTAACAAGGAACAATCTGAAATCAAATTTCTGTAAATAAATAACTGCAACTATTTACAGAGAATTTTCTTCAAATGGATTGGGTAGAAAGGTGAAGGACTCTGCTTACAGAGCCAACCAGAGGGGTCTGAGAGTCAGCTGGGAGAAACCGGCCAACCGCTGGAGCACAGGATCCACATCGGGCACTGCACAGCGCCCAGCACCGTGAGGGACTCGCCCCGAGCAATACCAGGTGACCTCCCTAAAGCTAGCAAACAAAAAGCAACCATCCTCCCAGAAATTTTACTTCCATGAAAGCAATTGCTTAAAAACTAAACTTATGTCCATTGTTTTACCCAATCTAAATACCATATGCTTGTAAGCATATGCATTTATAGCTTCTATTTTGTATTATTTAAAAAGTTAGTAGATGGTGGAGTGCATGAATTTGGGGGACAGAAAATCATCTTTTCTGGCTTACCCTCTGACTCCTACAGTATGTGGGTATCATTAGCACTACATACTAATTTAGAATGGAGGCTTACAGCAGAAAAGCTCTCGCTACCCTCCAATCGCCCTATCTTCTTTTCTACAAACTACAGTCTCTTTCTCGTGGAGTCAGATTTACTACTGCTTTTTGGCAGGTGGGTTTTTGACTACACCACTTGTGCTCAGGGCTTATTCCTGGCTGTGTGCTCAGGGGCCACATGCAACGCTGGGGTCTGAACTGGGGTTGGATGTGTACAAGAGTCCTAACCCCCCGTGCTGTCTCTAACCCTCAGATTTACTTCCGGAAGGAATGGCCCGTCACTCGTCAAGAGCCTGGTTCATGGCTATAACAACTGTACTCAATTTACCTCTCAAAACATTACCCACACACCAATAAAAATGCACTCATGCGTGCTTGGTATACATGTCACATCAAAGAATTAGGAATGTCCCATGGCTCCGATTGTCATACAGTCTGTAAAAAGACAGGCAGCATCTCTTTACACCACACTGCAGCAGGGAAAAACAAACCACATCATCATTAGAGAATGACCAAAGTCATTTTAAAAGGTCATCAGAGACCATTTTAAACACCTCTGCCCCTCAGCGGGAAATACATTAGCAATCCAGGGAAAGAATGTTTGGTGGGCTAGACTATGGGGACTGGCTGAGTTTTCCTACACATCTGCACTTACCAGGGCTTTGCCATTAAGAACAGAAAACAATTCTTTCCTCCCAAATAGCTCTTCTGTAGACAATTATATGCTAATTATTACTCGACATAACACTGGGAACAAACCCGACAGCACAACAAACACAACTGTAATTTAAGGAGCCAGAAGGAAATTTGTTGGTAAGTTAAATGCTAACCCAAAAAGATATTCGTCTTTTAAAATGATAGTGTGTGGAAAAACAAAAAAAAAAATTTTTTTTAAATCATGCGGAGGACTAGGGACGAGTTCCAAGAGCTGGAGCCTGTGACTGGCATGTAAGGACCCTGGGTTCGATCCCGGCACCAGGTGGTCTCCTGAGCACTGCCAGCTCTAGGCCTGGAGACCTCCACCACTGCTGAGAAGGTTCCCCCCCTACATATGCAGACTGGAAATATTTAAATGGCTTCATGGCTCTTCTACTTACCATGACATTTTGGGAGTACATGGTACATGGTTTATTTAAAGTGAAATTTGAACATTCCTACCTATTTCCAGCCGTGTGTAGGGTCACACGGCTACTGTTCACTGGATGTCCAGATTTATGTAGAAGATTGGGGGGGGTCACATCTGCTAATGCTCGGGGCTGCTCCTGGCTGTGCTCTAGACGCCATGGTGGTGCCAGGGTGGCTGGTGTGCGGTGCCGGATCAACCCAGGGCTGGCTGTGCCCAAAGAAAACGCTGTAACCTCTGCACTATGTCCTCACCCCTAAGGGCCATCTCCAGCAGTGCTCGGGGTCAGGGGCACCTCTGAGAGCACAGGCAGGATGGCTCAGTGGGTTTTCTCCCTGGCCCCTGAAGACTTCTCCAAGGAAGACAAAACTACCTGGCAGCAATGCAGAGCTGCCTCTGATCAAGTTTGATCAAAGATGTTGAAGTTAAAAAAAAAAAAGAAAAGAAAAAGGCCCGGTACAGTGAGATCAGGTTTTGTGCTTTATTCATGGTCCTTTAGCGTTGAAGGAGGAAATGGTTTTCTCTCAGTACTTCTGGATTAGACTCATGAGGCTGGAGGAATCATGAAGCTGTGCCCCCCAAGACCCCCAGTGCCGAGCTGGGCTCTAGAGGAGAGGCTGCTGGTGGTAACTTGTCTGCTGCGCCATGGAGGGGGCCGGCACTGCCACTGGGAAGCCCGCCAGCTGCGGCAGGCCGGAAGTAGTGTTGTGGTAAGACATGTCCACGGGCATCCCCAGCTGCTGGCCATAGGCCACTGGACCAGCAACTGGTTGAAGGTTAGAGTTCTGGTTCACATACGGAGAACTGGAAACTGTATCTTGGCCAGTGCTATGAACAAAATCGGGAAGAAGAAAACCTTATTACTTTGCATTATCCGGGTTACAGTCAGAGATGAAATCAACATGAGAGAGAAAAAAAATTTAAAAACCCCAAACAAAAATACCCCACTGTCCACGAACGTCCCTTCTGGTTCATGCACATGAGCTACCCAATACCAGTTATGTAATTTTTCTATCTGGTAAGAAGACTGCATCCAAAAAGAAATAAAACACCAACTTCTCTGGTGCATTACATTTGTTTTCTCCTAAATCTAGCACCAATGACTCAGAACAGCGTGAAGAGAAGCAATCTGCTGGACTGGTATCCCTGGTCAGCTGGAGTAAGAAGAGACCCCCGGCCCCTGCTCACTGTCCACCCACTGTCGCGCCCACCCCTCCCCGGAGGTCAGGAGATTCTTTTCCCTTGCACACTGTGACACACGCCACGACTTCCAAAGCTGCCCCTCAGAGTTTAACCTGAACCCCACCCTACAAATAGTATTACAAAGCTGATAAAACGCGCACGGAATCATGAACCTACCTTTGAGACAATCCCAACCAACAGTTTATTAATAGTAAACAACACAAGACAGGGGCCAGAGCGATAGTACAGCAGGTAGGGTGTTTGTCTTGCATGTGGCCAACCCGATTCAATCCCTGGCATCCCATAAGGTCCCCGGCACCACTAAGAGTAATTCCTGAGTGCAGTGCCAGGAGTAACCCCTGAGTATTATTGGGTGTGACCCAGAAAGCAAAATAAAAATAAATAGAAATAAAATTAGAACTTGAAAAAAATACTAAACAATGTTTAAACAATAAAATCCCAAATTTAGGGCCAGGTTTGCTCCTACAATTACTATGGCATAGGTTTTGTTTTCAAATATACACAATTTATTTATTTATTTATTTATTTATTTATTTATTTATTTTTTGCTTTTTGGGTCACACCCGGTAATGCTCAGGGGTTTCTCCTGGCTCTGCACTCAGGAATTACTCCTGGCAGTGCTCGGTGGACCATATGGGATGCCGGGATTGAACCCGGGCGGCAGCGTGCAAGTCAAACGCCCTACCCGCTGGACTATCGCCCGCATACACAATTTAAAATTACACTGAATCCACTCCTTACCATACAAAAGAAGGAATGTCTGTACTACTTTCCCCTGCCATTTCTGTAGTATCACCCAGGTGACAGAATTTAACATCTGGATTAAACCAAACAGCAACAAGAAGAGATTTATTTAATTTTCAGATATCTAACATTTATAACCCTTGAGATTTCACAGTGGGAAGAAATCAGAGAGATCTCCAACACATGCCCACAGCGAGTGCCATTATGGGGTGAACCACGGCTAGGAGGCAGTTTCAACAATGGCTTCCAGAGAGCAGTACTAGCTTAACAAACTAGTCACAAATTCCTCCGCTCAAACACATTTTGTCTGTCTGTTTTTTGGGCCACAATAGAGATTCTGGGGTTACTCCTGACTCAGTGCTCTGGGGGACGATGTAGTGCTGGAGACTGAACCCGGACCCTCTGGAAAACATGCAGTCTAGCCAAACGCTGAGCTAGCTCCTGGCTCCATAAAACTCACTTCTTTCAGGAGTCAAAAGGAACAGCCAGGGGGCTGGAGCGATAGCACAGTGGGTAGGGCTCTATCCTACCCGCTCTGATCTGGGTTCGATCCCCGGCATTCCATATGGTCCCCCCGAGCACTGCCAGGAGTAATTCCTGAGTGCAGAGCCAGGAGTAACCCCTGAGCATTGCTGGGTGTGATCCAAAAAAAAAAAAAAAGGAACAGCCAGAAAGATGGCTTTGCCCCCGGGACCTGGATTTGATCCCTAGTCCCAGAGCACAGAGCCCGGAGTAGTCCCTGAGTGCCACCAGGTGTGGCTTCAAACAAAAGGGAACCAAAAAAAATTAACATTTGGTCTGCAGAGAGAGCTCAACATGCTAAGCACGTGCTAGGTCAGAGGCCAGGAGTGACCTGAGATCACCGAGGTGGAAGCGGACCATGGCAATACCGTCAGGTGTAGCTAAAGCCAAAAGCCAAATCAAAGTAAAACAAAGTAACAACAGCTTTCTGACTTTGTTTCCCTTTCGGAGGCCATATCGACAGTTCTCTGGAGCTAACCCCGGCCTGGGCCTACTCTGCTTTATGAAATGATCACAGCACAATTGTAGCACAGGTCCCAACAACCAGCTCCATGTGAATAGCACCGTCCAGAGCACCATTCTGAGTTCATGAAACTATGACCGAGCAGCTTTAGACCTTACTTCAATAATAAAAAATGAATGTATTGCCATGAAGAGAAGAGAAGCATGCTGTGAAAAAATACGCAGGGGTGGGGCCAAGCCAGGTGGCCTTAGCCGTGGCTCAGTGCTCAGGGGATCATACGGGTGCCGGGTCAAACCTAGGTCAGCCGCGTGCAATGCAAGTGCCCTACCCACTGTACGACTAATCTGGTCCTACGTTCTACGAAATTTTAACATATACAATTATGAAAAATTAAGAGTTCCCCCAAACTCACCTTAAATATGAAGGTTGGACGGGCTGTGGTGTGGTCATTGAAGAATTTCCAGAAGGAGGCAAAGACGCCAGGGGAGCCGCCTGATCTGGTCCCAGGCCGTAGCTTTGGGGAACAGAGACTTGGTGAATGCCTTGGCCCATATAGCTGCCACCGTGTGGCTGGACTGGATACGGCTGGTAACCAAAAAGGAAGAGCTGACTCACCAAATATCTGCCAAGCATCTGCCTAACAATCAATTCAAAACTTAAGACTTATTGAAAATATTACAGAAAGTACCTTTGGGAGTGATCTTGTTCCACCAATCTAGCTACCCTCGTCTAAAGAGTGGCGAGCTCCCAAATCACAGGGGCCATGAGCACGGAAATCTGTGGCTTGTAGTTCTCTTACTGTGCCAGGGCCTCGGCGGAAGGGAGCTAGTGTACTTCTAACGACAGGTGAGAACCCATCCCCGCTCCGATGATCTCACTCCTGTTTACTATGTCTTACTGAAGTATCACGGGAAACTCAACATGGCTAGCAAGGAGAGAGGAATGAGGTACTTGCCTCCCAGGCAGCCAAGCCTAGTTCGAATCTGACACCACTGCCAGCACCCACTCTGAGCACAGAGCCGGGTGCGACCCCAAAACAGAAAAAATAAAACTATGTTCTCCTGCTGGGCAGCCTGATGTCACTTCAAGTCATTACTGGAATGATGACCATCAATCCCATTCCATGGTGACTTCTTTAGCTCCTTCCTTCCAAGGACAAAACTTAGGAGAAGTTAGGTAAAAACAGTATCAGAGCAGGGAGCTGGTCTTCTATGGCTATATCTCCTTCAGGCCACGAGTACAGATAGGAAAAAATGTATTCTTGAAAACAGCAAAATGGTCCAAGTCCGTGAACGGTTTTGCCCCTAATTTTCAGTGTTATCTACCAACGCAGCATTCACAATGTATATATAATACACAACGTACAGCAAGACCTCACTGAACACTGTCCATAGGTTCTTGGAAACAGTGAGGATAAGTAAAATGATGTCGAACAAAAACAGGCCCTTGGATAATGTAGTTTCTGTTCTACGCCAGCCAGGGTGTTTTTCTCTCTCATAAATGAATTAATAAAACAGCATTATTTGAGGACCTGCTGCTCAAGCATTTGTGGCTGCTGTTTGTTCTGGGTCACACCTGCAGTGCTCAGTCTTACTCCTGGCTTTGTGCTCAGGGGACTACACAGGATGGCGAGGATCCGACTAGAGCTGGTGCATGCAAGGTAAGTGCCCTACTGCTATGCTATCGCCGGGCCCCAGCGCTGCTCACGGCTCCTGTTTAAAATAAGTTCTTATTTTTTCCTTTTCCTTTTGGTGTCTGAACCACAGCTGGCAGTGCTGAGGGGCTATTCCCAGCTCAGTGCTTTGGGAAGCATGCGGTGTGGGGGCTGAAACTGGGGCTCCCACATGCAAAGCACATACACCACCCCTTTGTGCCACTGCCCCAGCCCCAGCACTGATTAAAGCAGAGATCACATTCCAGAGTTGGGTTACCCCGGCTCCATGCTCGGAAGTCACTACTGCCCAGTGCTCAGGGGACCATGTGGTACTCAAGATCAAAAGCCGGGCCTCCAGGGGCCGGGAAGATAGCACAGCAGGGAGGACAGTTGCCTTGCATGAAGCAGACCCAAGTTCAATCCCTCGACATCCCATATGGTCAGTCCCCTGAGCACCGCCAGGAATAATTCCTGAATGCAGATCCAGGAGTAAGCCCTAAGACCCGAAGAAAACAAAACAAAATTGGGCCAGAGCGATAGTCCAGCGGGTAGGGCGTTTGCCTTGCATGTGGCCGACCCGGTTTAATCCCCGGCATCCCATATGGTCCCCTGAGCACCGCCAGGAGTAATTCCTGAGTGCAGAGCCAGGAGTAACCCCTGAGCATTGCCAGGTATGACCCAAAAAAAAAGCAAAAAAAACCCAAAAAAAAAAAAAAAAAAAACCTCAAATCAAAGCTGGACTCTTGCTTGCCCAGCAGCACACTGTACACGGACTATCTTTCTCCAGGCCCCAAATCAAACAAGCCAAAGAAAAGCCCACTGATGTACACTTAAAATGCACATTTAAAATGCCACAATAATGGTGCTGGCTGCCTGCATGCAAGGCAAGTGCCCGACCTGCTCGCTTATCACTGGGCCCTGCCGAGACGCAGCCGCTTGGCATCCCTGGCAGACAGGACCGTCCACTGACATCAGGCTGAGGCGTGGGCAGAATCCTGCACTCAGGCTCCTGACCAGCCTTCCCAGATATAAATAAAGCTGGTGTGTCACTTCAACTTTTTCCAGTCTAGATTTTTGCCAAAATCAGAATAGGAGCTTTTGAATAGTCCAAAGACATTAAAATGTAGACGAGTTTCTGACGGGCTGGAGAAAGAGCTGAGTGGGCGAGCGTGCATGTGGGAGGCCTGGCTCTATCCAGGCACTTGCTGGTTCCCCTGAGCCTCACTGGGAGAGACCCCTGAGCATCGCCCAAGCAACTCTCCAAGCACAGAGCCAAAAGTAATCACCAAGTACTGTCAGATATAACCCCCAAACAAAAATTTGCAAAGGCCCAACGTCCCCGCCCACTCCCACCTCATGGGCCCTAAAAAGAGGTAGGGTTTGTTTAGAACCAAAGATAGGAAGTTTTTTTGGGGCGCGGGGTATGGGGCATGGTTTCCCCAGCAGTCCGTGGGGGGTCAGGCATTGAAACACTTGATTATTGCACCCAGGGTGCTGACGGAGGCAGGCAGCGCCAGACACACACCCCACACCTCTGAGCTATCTCTGCTGGCCCGAAAACTAACTTTTAAAAGTAACGTGATATGCTCACTGGCAATACACAAATTATAAGTAGTATGCAACTAAGCACAAAACCATGAGAGAGAAATGGTAAGCCTTCACAGACAGGCAATGCAGCAGATACAACATAAGCGTCCATTATACAGTGGTCCAGCTATTTCTATTTTGTTCCGTGTTCATGGCAGCAACCCGTGAATCCTTAGAAGCAGAACCAGTATGAATAAACTCCAGCTGTCTTCTGTACCCAGATAGCCTTTCTGCCTCACGCCAATGACTTTCATCACTTGCAAAAGTTCAGGGCAAGGCACATTTGATAAGTGCATCTTGTCTGATGTGACAGTTACCATAGTAACTCTTCTTTTTTACTTAACAATTATGTGTGTCAAGTATCTGGAATAGGCACCCACATTCTATCTTTTCTCCTTGGTTTCTCCTTCACACACGCCTTTACATACCAACTTTCATAAATTAACATGAATTTTATTCACCCCCAGCTCATTCTGAATTCAACTGCTTGAAACTTGAAAAAAGACTTCAGAATATTGGGGACTCAAAAATAAAAGGATCTGAGCTGGAAAGCATGGAAAAAATTTAAAGTCCTGGAGAAAGATGCTATTAGTGAATGGTTTGTTGAATCTCCCCCCATACACCTTCAACGTATCTGTGCCACGCCTGTTTTCTGTTACTTTGTCTTGGGGAGACACCTGATAATGCTCAGGGGTTACTCCTGGCTCTGCGATCAGGAATCACTCTTGAAACTACTCAGGGGACCACATAGGATGCCAGGGATTGAATCCAGGTCAGTCACATGCTATACTATAGCTCTGGCTCTCAGGTATGAATTTTGAAAACTTTAAGTCCTGCACCGAAGAAGACATAAAAATAATTAAAGTGGCAGAGCACAGCTGGTGCAGTCCTAGTGGCCACCAAGTACTATTGGGTATGGCCCCTTTAAAATGACAGTGGTCAGCAGACGGTTCAAAGGACAGGGTGCAAAGCGTAGCATGCAGGAGCCCTGGGCTGGATGCCCCCACTGTACCCTCCCCCAAGCACCACGGAGCCGACAACAGTCTTTGCGTGACTGGACTTCGCAAGACAACCTAAAGTATGCTCTGAGAACAAATTAAGTTCTTTAACCAACCCTTTAGATATCACAAAGTTAAAGAAACCTTGATGGAAATCTTGCATGAAATATTTAACATTGCTTATTGAGCTTATTGTTTTGTTCTTTTAGGCCACACCCGGCAATGTTCAGGGGCTGCTCCTGGCTCTGCACTCAGGAAACACACTTGGTGGGCTCAGGAACTGTAAGGGATGCTGGGGATTAATCCCGGTTGGCTGAGTGCAAGGCCAGTGCCCTACCCTCTGTGCTAGAGTCCCAGCCCCTGATGAGCAACAGGATCACGTCAGGACCTTACTCTCATTTTCACTGCTAGGCACTGTCCTAAATCTAAGACTTATGCTTTATAAGGGTTCAATGCTTTCTATCTGCAAAAGCATACGAGGAACCAGACACCCCCTTCATGTATTTACCGAACACTTTATGTTTAGAGTGAACTAAACTGTATCCATAACACATCAATGTCCAATTTGTTAGTGAGCATTATTTTGCCAGTATTTACTGACAGTAAAAAATGAGTTTCATACTTTCGATTTGAGCCAAACCTGGTGGTGCCCAGGAGCGAACCCCAGCTCTAATCTTGGGAGTCACTTCAGGCGGGGCTCAGGGATCAGGCAGGCAGTGTGGGCCACCTGCATGCAAAGCCTGGACGCAGCCTCTTTATCTCTCCAGCTCGAGTTCTATCACTTCTTTCATGAAGTACAGACACTTTAATTAATACTCTGCTTAAAAATTTCTAACAATTCTTAAGGAAACAAAAATTTTGAGAAAAGTTCTTAAAATCACACTCACCTGCACGGGCACTCCAGGTGCTGAAGCCGGGTAGTGTGTGGGGTGGGGAGCTTTGAATAGGCGGAATACGCGGGGTCTCATTCACTAGTTTGTTATACAGCTCCAGAGCCTCCAAGACTTTGGCATTCAGTTCCGACAATTCTGAGTGCTTCCTGATATATATATTTAAAAAAAACACAACTTTAATACTTCTAAGCTTATATTAAGATATATAGATTATTTGACATATGAGTCATTTCCTAGTCTTGTTTTAAGACTCCTCTTATGAAATGAACAAATACGAAAAGAAATATATAAGTCATTTAATTCGTGTAATAACTAGGCTGACGTGCTTCATATTACTAGGCAAAGTCCTTTCCACATCTCATGAAGTAAAATCAACTCTTAACTTAGTGAGAGGAGAATTCTGCTTCTGCTGAAGATCGAATTATAAAGAAGAATAATTTCTCAATTTAATAGGAGTAAAGCCCTAATTTAAACATTTCATAAAGCATTCAAGCAGGCTCAGAGCATCTCTGAGGTATCACTGTATCACTGTCTTCCCGTTCATCATCGATTTGCTCGAGCGGGCCCCAGTAACATCTCCATATGTCCTGTCTCATGCTAGTAGAGCCCAAGGGCATCTGCTTGCTCCAGGAACATAAAGAGCCTCAACCCATTCCGGTATGAGGTCTATAATTGTTACTGGTATTTGGCATATCAAATACAACACGGGTAGCTTGCCAGGCTCTGCCGTAAAGGTAGCATACTATAACATTAGAGGACAATATTTAGACCAATTCTACTTTTTGAAAGAAATATGGATTAGATGTACTTTCAACTCATTGACAAAATCCCCATTTAATATACAATATTAACAAAATACAGTTTAAATATAAACCTAGTTATTTAAATAAACCTTACATAAGACAAAGAATATCTGAGATCTTGATTAGAGGGAACACAAAAAAAACAACAACCTGTAGATGTGCTAGTTTTCTGTCGGGGATGCCGCTGGGGTCCCCGACAGTGTCAGGACAGAAGTTCTCTTCTACCTCTGAGGACGCTGGAAGAACAGATGAAAACTCTGAACTGAGTCCCGCACAGTTTCAAAAAAGGCTTTTAATAGTACAAAAGCTCTTCCAGAGCAATCCAATATAATGAAAGAACTCTAGTTCTGGTCCAAACTTAGACCATACAGAAGAGCCTACGTTTCCCACCAGAGAGAGGATCTCACCCGAGAGGAGTCCTACCCAAAAGGAGCAAAAGGCCAAAAGCCTCTGCGGTATATGAGTCTCTGAGGTATATGAGTAAATCATGCTCACACACAAAGAGACACGCCCTCGTCTCAGGGCGCGTGGTGCTACAGGGCCCGCTCAACCTTCCCGCCCACATCCACACCGTGGAGCCAACTCTGCCGCCCACCACCCAGACCCAGCCCGCAGCACACACCACAGCCACACCGTGCGCCACACCACAGCCACACTGTGCGCCACACCACAGCCACACCGTGCGCCACACCGCGCGCCACACCGCGGCGCCACACCACAGCCACACCGTGCGCCACACCACAGCCACACCGCGGCGCCACACCACAGCCACACGCGGCGCCACACCACAGCCACACCGTGAGCCACACCACAGCCACACCGCGGCGCCACACCACAGCCACACCGGCGCCACACCGTGTGCCACACCACAGCCACACCGTATGCCAACTCCGCCGCCCACCACCCAGACCCTCAGCCCGCAGCACACACCACACACACTCATCCCTGGTGCCAGTGAAGAGCAAAGCCGGCCTATTCCCTCAGAACCTCCCAGTGGGACAAACTTCAAGACTCACCCTCAAAGCAGAGGACACTTAAGGCAGATGCATGGAAGCCCACCACGCTCAAAGAAAACATCAGCAGCGAAGGCTCCACCAGCACCAACCAGCTCTGAAACATCTCAGGCAGTGACTGTACAGGCACCATGTTCGCCATGCTGAAGATGTTTGAGGGGCTCAAGGAAACAGTGGGGAACCAGAGCAATAGCACAGCGGGCAGGGGCTTGCCTCGGACTCTGCCCAGCAGGCTCACGCCCCAGTCTCCCATATGGTCCCCCAAGCACCGGCAGGACCCTGAGCCCAGAGGTGCAGAGCCAGGAATAAGCCCTAAGAACCAGCAGGTGTGGCTCAAACACAAGGAAAAAAAAAAGCAAAAAAGAAAAAAAAAAACAAGACATAGATAAAAGGAAAGTGTATGAGGTGGAGATTATTCTGTTATTCTGAGCTTGCTAAAGATTTCACACTCTTAATAGGCTAATGTTTTATTTTGAATGTTCTTTCTGTATCTACTCAGATGACATTTGTTTACACACCTGTTGAAATTTTTTCTTTTACTTACTAAAGCTGACTTAAGCATTATCTATAATATTTTCTAACATGAAACCAACATTACCTTTGGGATAAAATACATTTGTATAGGCATTTTCAGATTTTCTTAATTTTTCATTCTCTTCTCCTCCCTCTTACTAAATTGTGTATTTTTAGGACTTTAATTTCATGTAAATTTTTAAATGTATTAGGATAGACTTACTCATATTGTTGTTTTTTAAAAATTTGTACCTGTATAAAATCTTTGGGAATAAAACTTATCAACTCATCAACGAATTACAATTCTATGGAATTTTAGGAGTTTAGGTTTTATTCATCTATATATGGGTATTATCACCACCTCCAAAATCAAAGAACAGATTTCTCTCCTATGTGGGATATAGAATATAAAGAAACATAATAAACAGGCCACAAAGAGCCCAGGAACGTGAACCAGAGATCTTGCCTACAGATGAGAGCTTCCCTGGGCTAGGGGTGTGGAGGGGTACTTGGATGCTGGTGGAAGGAAGGGCTCTCTGGTGGTGAATGAGGTACTGGAACAACTTTTTCTTCATGGCGGGAACCCTAGACCAGTGATTTCCAAATACCAGACTAGAGACTGGTACCGGTCTGCAGAAATTAAACAGCTGCAGACCAATGCCCTGATCCATGGGGCTGTAAGGGACATCTTGGTGGAATGCCGGGCACCAGGATAGTCTCCAGACTTCACTCTTGCTCTGGGTACGCCCTAAGCTAGTCCCAGGCCCTTTCTCCCCGGGATCGTAACAGCAGTGCTGACAGCAGAACACAGGGCTTGAGCTGGAGAATCTTGTTCACACTTTAAGTCACTGAACCTCTCTGGAACCTCACACGCTTTCAATTCCTTGTATTCATGAAGGACCAAATGGGATAAAAGTTACCTTGACAATTCATATTGGAAAAAACTGAAAATATAAACTACTCTTTACTGCTTGCTTGCTGTTTCGCTGTGAGAAAGTGAGGGAAAGACACCTTGTTTTCTGATAAATCTAAATATGAGCATTTTCAGATCTGCCAAACGCAGAGCAAATCCTTCTGACTTAGTACAATTTTGTTTATTCCCCTGGCAGAAATAAAGAGCTCTTCTCAAAAATGTCAATTTTCAAAAAGTTACATGGCTCTTTCATTTGGCCTAAAACACCCACAACCCTGTTTATTAAATGAAGCTCTTTTTAAAAAGGAAGAAAACACAGCACTGCCACAAAATGGCCTGAACTAAGTTGTACTGAGATGTGCCAATTTTCCTGTGGCACACTCTCCTGCAGGAAGTAATAAACAAGGTGTTTTTATTTGTGGTGTGAATATTTTTTTTTAAAAAGGAGGACAGAAAGCCAGGTCAAACTCTATTTTGAGAAATGTCATTTATAAACCACAAAGGAATCTTCAGAAATGGTTTTTGCGAGTGACCATGCTAGCAAATGTGCCACAAGAATTAACCACAGGAATCAGATGCACATAGGCCAGTCTGTGAGCAAGAACTCGGTGCAAGTGTATGACGACTATGCGTGTGATATCAGCATTCAAAGATCTGAGACAGAACGCCAAGGCCAAGAGAAATGTCCACGAAGCTGTGCCCAACACGAGAATTACACAGAAAATGTGGTTTTCTTCCCCAGAGAAGCTATAACCTACAGGGAAAGGCAGGCTAAATCCACAAATAGCATATAAATGAAAACAAAATTATATGAAGTGGGCATGGAAAAGAAGAATTCTGGGAAAGCAAAGATTCATTTGGATGCTGGAAGATGAAAAGGTCTGATGGAGGAGCTGGGACTTAAGCTGGCCTGGGGAGGTAGGTCAGGACCGGGCAACAGAAGCAAGACTACCTCGGGCCGGCAGGGCAGGGTGAGCGGAGGAGAGTACAACGACAGGCAGAACGTAACGACCTTCTGTGTTGTCGCTGTTCTTTTTGTGTCACACTCACTGGTGCTCACAGACCACTCCTGGTGGGCTCAGAGGACAACACAGGGTGCCAGTGACCAAACCCGAGTTGGCAGCCGCAAGGCAAATGCCCTATCTAATCTCTCTAGTCCAAGAAAAGGAAGACAGAAATAAAATTGAAAGTTTTATTTTCTGACAATAAGGTTCTCTGCTTAGGAGGAAAAAGAAATTGATGGTGCAGCATCTCCTCAAGGAGGGAGACAGGATTTCATTCCTCTTTCACTGTTCAATAAGAGCAACAATACAAACGTGTTCGGGAATAGCAAGACATTTTCGGAGCAGGAGTTCATGTGCAGTCAAGGTCACGGAGCAGAAAAACGCCAGCTTGCCTGCTCAGAAACCAAGGCTGCAGAGACATGCTGAGTTACACGCAGGACGTAACTCATATGAGAAATACACTTTCATCATTCGTCACCCTAGATGCTCAGAAACAAGGCTGCAGAGACACGCAAGGCGCCAGTCACGAAAACAGACACATTTATCATTAGTTATCCTAGTCTTTGGCTTTTTCTTTTGAAGAAAGTTTTTTCAACATAAGATTGTTCTTATCCTCTGCTATTTTGCTTTGCTTTGTCCCCATCCCACCCCCCCAGCTATACGCTATGACACCCAGAGACTTATTGCAATGACCAGTGTTTGGGTGGACTGTAGGGTACCAAACTCAATGGTGCTCAGGGAATCGTGGTGATGCTCAAGATGGACCCAGGGGCTCCACCTGGGCCTCAGGCAGCAAGCGTGCACCCGTAGCACTGGGCGCCAGGCTCTGGCCGACGGATCTTTTCTTTCTTCTTTTTTTTTTAAATTGTAGAATGTGTGAGTATGTAATTTTTTAAAACTCAGTCTCACATATAGGAATTTTACTATTTCCAATTTTGTTCTTCCACATAATGCTTGAATAACACTCTAAATTTCCGCATATCTCCTTATGCACTACATATGGTCCTGAAATTATTCGATTGAAGTACATGTGTTTTTAGGCTCTAAAGATCATCTCCCATGCCCACCATTTTGTAATACCATTTTAAACATATCCCTTCCTGCACTGAAACCCAAAGCAGTACATGTGCACATAGATATTTCATGCTTCCCACAACATATATGGCCACGCCACCATTAGTTCATCAGTAGTAAAGGGACTTCTGTTTTCTGCAGAAAACTCAAAAAATATTTAAAAGGTCCATTGGGGGCACACCTGGCTGTGTTCAGGAGTTACTCCTGGCTCTGGTTCAGGGATCACTCCTGGTGGTCTCAGAGGGCCATACCTGGGATGCCAGGGACTGAACCCAGGTTGGCTGCATGCAAGGCAAACACGCCCTACCCACTGTACTATGTCTCCAGTGCCAAAAGGTCCTTTGTAAGAACTGACTGCGAAAAGAAAAGTCTAACTACTCCTCCCCTTCTCTGCTAAAGGCAGAGAAGACAACAGTTTTCATTCTTCTTTGTGCTGAATTACACAGCTTCAACAGGCAGGGGTTAACAAAGGTCTCAGCCTTGGCCTCCCACTCACTACAGCTTCTCCTTCCGGCTTCTGAAGCCTCCGCACAATGAGAGAAGTTAAAGTTAAAAGCTCAAAAACCCACTGTCTACTCTTCAGTATTGCTATTTCTAAGGAATAGCAAAACTAGGTGAAATAATGGAGGGAAAAAACCCAAAACAATGTAGTGGGGGTTTGGGTGGAGGGCTCCTAAGGGGTGTACATGGGCCTGGGTCACTCCCCACAAAATGTGACAAGAAGTCCGGTGGGTCCATGCCCGGCATGAGGATGTGATGTCAGGGCCACTGAAATAACGAAAATTTAAAAATAGAGAAATACAAAGAAAATGAAGGAGAAGTTGTGGGCACAGGCTTTAGCTCCACAACAATTCCTTAAAATGATACAAGGACCCGGGCCGAGCGAAGAACAGCGTAGCGCTCCCACCCTGCTTGCGGCAGGCAGCGTTTGACCCCAGCCTCCCATCTGGTCCCCAAGCCTACAGGACTGATCTCTGAGCGCAGAGCCAGGAGTAAGCCCTGAGCACCGGAGGGTGTAGCCCAAGCCACCCCCTCCCACTCCCCAAAAAATGTCCCAAGGACTATTTTCTCCCAACACAATAAAACTTACTTAAGGTCCCCGCACTCATTTTGTGTCCGTCCCTATCCAACTCTACTTCATGTGACTCACGGTCCCCTTCACTCCAGCACAAGTAATGAAAGAAAAAAGAAAGAAAGCTGGCGGCAGCTCGGAGACCTCAGGATTCCACACTGAGAGAGGGCTACAAAAAGTGAAACTATCACCTTGCTAATTTGTTCTAAGAGTTTTTGAAACTGAAAAACAATTTCAACAAACTGAGCCATTTCATAAAATCTCCTTGAAATTCTGCCTAGCAAGTGAATACAAACTATACTTGTTTTTCTCTGCACATGGAATCTCACCTGTCAATCTCCTCAAGTTTCTCATCTATCATTGGACCCATCTGCTGGCAGACAGCTGTAAATACAAAAAGCAGTTTTAAGCCTTGAAGCTTGTAAGTGAAAAATGACTTTCCACAGTTTTTATGCACTACATCGCCAAAACGCAATACACCAAAATTAAGTTTCTACTAGGGAAAAAAACCCAGTTTAATATTATTCCGCTTCAACATCAACATCAATACCAAAAAGCAAACTCAGACTCAAAATAGAAACCCCCAACATGTTCCCTGGAACTACTAAGTTTACCAACTGGGATTTGGAGATATCCCAGAGTCTTAAAAATAACTAGGCCCTGGGACACTGGTGGAGGGAAGCGAACATTCTGGTGGTAGGCCCGGTATCAGAACACTGTATGCAAGAAATTCTATCATTCACAGAATTGTAAAACACGGTGACTCAGTACGAAGTGGAAAAAATAATCTAGGAAACTATCAGCTAAATCACCTTAACTGAGGCCACAGTGCCTATGTAATTTTGGCAGGTTATATACATTTTTTTCATGTCTTTAAACTATTTCAAAATTAAACTCTGTTTATATTTACAAATATAAACACTGGTAAAGATAAATAGTATAATACTCTATCTCAGAGCTTAGCTTTCTTCTATGAAGAGATTTAAGAAGAATATCCTTTTGTCAGAGATTTCTCTCCCAAAGGACTTCTTCTAAAGAAGCATGAAACATTTGGTTTAAATTTTCTTGAGGTCTGAAGAAATGACTACGTTACAAGATTAACACATATCATGTCATTTCGACCTTCCAGCCATGACACTAGAGAATTAAAACAGCTATGAGAATTTCTAACACTTCTGACGCATTTTAATATGCTTATGCTATTATTTCCAATTTTTGTTTGGGGACTGAGATTTCTCAGCCAGCTTCCCTAGTGGGCTTCCGGGAGCCTGAAGACATCCTGTGTCCTTCTGTTGTGAAACGGGCGCCCTGGAGCTCCTTCTGGCAGTCCTTGGCCTGGCTTTGTGAGCCTGCTTGCAGGGTCCCACCAGGGCTGCTCCACAAAACCGGGGCCTGCACGTGCCAGCCACGTGCCCAGCCCCCTTCCGGCCGGTCTCCGGCCTTCCTCATTGAGCAGGACGGCTTTCTTTTTTTTTTAACATTAACAACTTTTATTTATTTATTTTTATTTTTTTTTATTATGCCACCGAGAGATATACAATTATAAGGATGTTCATAATTGGGTCTCTGTCATACAGTGTTCCAGCACGCATCCCTCCACCAGTGCCCCATTCCCACCACCAATGTCCCAACACTCCATCCCACCCACCCCCAGTCTGCCTCTATAGCAGGCACCTTTTCTTTTTCTCTCTCTCTCTCTCTCGTATTTCTCTCTTTTCTTACACTTTGTGGCTTGCCCTACAGATATTAATGGTTTATGATCTAAGTCTCTATGTGTAGATTCAATAGTGAGTTCTAGTGTGACATCATAATTCCCCATTCCCCATCAATCTCCCCAGTTTGTTGCAACTACAATGATCATTACAGTGTATAAATGTGAAAGATCCTGGGAAGGACCTGGTCCTAACCTCCATTATTGTCTAAGTCTACCATGCGGCAGCTCTGTGGCTGCATGCTGGTGCAGCTGTGGTCAGGTGCGCCTCTTGTCCAGCTTGCTGGTTGTGAAGGCTCGCGAAGCCTGCAGCCATGTCTGCTGACATGGAGCTGGAGGAATGGGGGAAGGAGCCCAAATCCCAGCTCCAAGTCCGGCCAGCGTGGCTACCCTGCACGTGTCTGCTAACCCTAGGAGCTATGTTGGACTTGGCCAGGGGCTGAGCCATTTACTGCCCTGTGAAACTCCATGGGCTGCTCCACGCGGCCAAGCGGGACAGCTGTGCGAGCAAGACAGCTTTCATAGAGCACTTTCCAACCATTGGGCTTACTAGCCTATTAGACTGTTTCCCACCAGGGATTTCAATCTCTAGAAATAACTTAAGAAGTTTAAGAGGCCAAAGGATAAAGAATATAAAGTAACCCCCAATGTACACCAAGTACCTTCTAAGTCCAAGAGGTCTTGTGAATCTGGTTTTGAATCTGCCGGGTCTATACTCTGAAGCACCTGCAGGGTTCTGTCCATCTTATCCTAAAAAAACCAACAGGACACTTGAATAACACGAGTTTCCATTTCAAAGACTATAAAAATTACCCCTGCTAAGGAGGTTCAAGAAAAATACATTCTAAAAGTCTTAAAGCAGGGGCCACAGAGATAGTACAGTGGGTGGGGTTCTTGTCTTGCACATGGATGACCGGGTCCAATCTCCAGCACCACATGTTGTTTTCTGAGCCTGCCAGGAGTGATACCTGAGTGCAGAGCCAATATTAAGTCCTGAACACCATTGAGCATAGGTCCAAAACAAAAAAACCCCCACTTTTAGAAAAAGTTTTGAAGAACCAGAGATGTGACTCAGTAGTAGAGTTTATGCTTGGCAACTCTGAGGGCCGAGATCCCTGACTATTGACAGGGAAGAAAAAAAAAAGTCTGAGTAATTCCTTAACACAACAGGGTAAATGAAGGCACACCTCATCTATGTAAATGGGCGCAGGCTCGGAGTTCTTCATTTCCTCCACGTCATCATCAACTACATTCAATTTGTCGAGAGTTACTATGAAAACAAAGTAAATTGAAAGTCATCAGCATTTACTTGGTTATTTTAGTCATCATATCAGTCAATGATTATCTCTAAGAAAAAAGAAAAAAAGGTGCCATCACATTCCAAACTCAAGATGCGCCAGTAACTGCATAAGGACATTTATTCATGTCACAAGTGTTACTGAGCCCTTACTATCTCCAGGCATTGTCTGGGCTTTAGAAATATGCCAATGCATAACATGAAAATAGCAATGCAGTGCAAGGGCTCCCAGACTTGCTTAGCTGCCTACTTAAGGTAAATAACCATCCAGATTATTTATTTAAGTGAATTAATAGAAAGCTGCCCCCACATTTGCCTCTGAAGTTACTATGATGACCCTCTCCCCGCCCCAAACACACCCCTCTGCTCATCCCTGCATCCCCAGGGGCCCCTATTTTGAATAACAATGTTCTAGCAGAACAAGTAAACAATACTATTGGCAAGTGTCACTACACACGTTTTCTGAAAGTCAGTGTTACCTCTTTAGGGGTGAACAAATACACAACAAGGGGAGATTGATCTGTTTAGCTGATTTCAAAATTAAATCTGCTGCCAGAACGACAGCACAGGCAGGTGCTTGCCTGAAAGGCAGGTGACCTGGGTTCGATTCCCAGCACCCATAAGGTCTCCCGAGCTCTCCAGGAGTGATCCCTAAGCACAGCACCGAGAATAAGCACTAAGCACTACTGGGTGTGATCCCCAAAAAAGGAAAAAGAAGGATAAAAAGGGGGCCTGAGTGATAGTACCAAGGTAGGCATTTGCCTTGCATGTGGCTGACACAGGTTCAATTCTCAGCATCCCACATGGTCATCAGAGTACCACAAGGAGAAATTCCTGAATGCAGAGCCAGGAGTAACCCCTGAGCATCGCCAGGTGTGACCCAAAAAAGAAAAAAAAAAAAAAGGAAAGAAAAAATAATCTAAATTAAATGTTAGCTCCTTCTTTGTTTCTCCCTAGCTTTTTTTTAATATACAAATTCACTCAATGAACAACAAAAAAACAAAGTCTTGATTTCAACCTAACTCTGAAAACAGATGAAACATAAAGCCTTTCACCACGAGGTTAAAAATAATTCACAAATATTTTTATATACCTAGGAAACTATTTAAATACTCACTAGAGTACAGCTATAACACACTATATTTTAATAAGCAAATTTTAGGGCCAGAGAGACCATACCGGGTTAAGGGACTTGTCTTATATACAGCTTGACCAACCCTGGTTCGATACCTGATACCACAAACGGTTCCCAGAACCCCACCAGGAGTGACCCCTGAACAGAACCGGTAGGGGAGCACTGCTGGTTATTTAGCCTACCAAAATGTCTGAGTTTTTGTATCTCACCACCCCCAAAAAAAAAGGGCGCAAATATTGGCACAAACTACAATAAAAGGGCTGGGGAGAGAGTACAAAGGTTAGGATGCTTGCCTTGCCTTGCATGAGGAAGGTCCCAGTTTGACCCCATATGCACTATGTAGTGTCCCCCTACTATAAAGCACTTCTGGAGTGATCCCTGAAGACAGAGCCAGAAGTTAGCCCTTAGCAATGCTGGGGATCCCCAAAATAACACCCCAGTGGGTGAATGGACGGTCATAATAGGGGTTCTCTCACCTTTGGCCATCCAACTTCTCAATGTGCCTATCAGCAGACAGAGGCAACAACAGTATCTCAAAATTATGAGATTTTGGTGAGACTGTGCATTCAGAGAACGGAGCCGCACACTACTAATGCATGTTTGAATTTCCTTGAGATCACAGGGACCCTCTGATTAGCTACCCCGTCCTCACGGGTAGCTAACCCGCACCCCTGAGCTAGGATGATCAAACCAGGAGCTGGTCTCCATTTTGTTCCTCTTGTCTCAGTTCCTGGAGTCTCATCAGTGGGAGGATAAAGATGAGGACTTTTTTGGTTTTCTTGGTCACCTGGTGGTGGCTCAGTCCTTACTCCGGGCTCTGAGCTCAGGGATCACTCCTGGCAGATTCAAGGGACCATGTGAGGTGCTGAGGATCAAGCCCAGATCAACTGTGTGCCTTGCCCACTGCTACTGTTCCGGCGCCTGAGGGGTACGTGTAAGCCCTGCAGTCACACTCAGACCCTGTCAATGGCGCCTCCCACAGCACTGATGCTTAAAAAAACAGTATTCTCTGCACTGCACAGACAGAAGCTGTCACTTGTGCTATAAATATCAGAACTGAATCAAAGACCTTCATGGACTGCAGGTTCTCTCATGACATATATAACTAATTCTTAAAGGCTCTAAGATAGGAGGAAAGAATTCTTGGCGCCCACATGTTTATCAGTAAGTTACCCCTCAATTCCCAAAAAGTAGGTAAAATTATATTGCCTATAAGTAAAACCACTTAAAATCAAGACTCAAAATCCAATCACCTTTATATTTAACACTAAAACATAACATTTAAGTAGAATAAAACTTAGATAATATATTTACGTTCCCTAAGGTTTGACTTACCTGCCTCAGACTCTGTGTTTAAATTAGTTGTTACAAAATTCGATGGGAAGAGTCCTATTCCTCTGTGATTTTCACCTTTCCACCAATTGGCATCACTGAAACACAGTGCGAAACTGTCATTTGTTCCTCTGTACTTTAGTACCTCAATGTCCACAGGAATAAAATTTAAAATTTAGCCAACTTAGATAATAAATTCACACTGAACTTTAATTAAAAATAGCTCTACTCAGGAGATGGCACAGGGAAAAGGCTTTGCATGTGGCTGACCTGGGTTTGATCCCCAGCACCCGATACGGTCCCCAGAGCACCCTGAGAAGTGATCCTGAGCACAGAGCCGGGGAGTCACGAGCACTGCTGGCTGTGGCCCCAAAGCAAAACCAAACACCAAAGTCCTTGGTCCAGAGAGCAAGTCCAAAGGCTGGAGAACACGCACGGCTCTGTGCCCAACCCATGGCACTGTGTGACCCCAGCCCTACCAAGTCCGGCCCCTCGGGAGTCCTGAGCACTGCTGCAGAGACACTCCCAAAACAAAACAAAAAGAGTTCTTAAATTTAAATATAGAGAAAAGTACAAGCAAGTCACCCACATTAAATTTAAAGCCAATCATAACTGTTCGTACTTGATCCTGGGCTTCCAAACATGGAACACGGAAGCGCCCGTCATGAACAAGCCTGCGTCTACACTACCGGGCCACATAAAGCGGGGTAAAGTTTGGGTGGTAATCTTCCTGCCGGATATTTTTAAGCTTGTTACCAGGCCAAATGTTCCCGAAAGCGGATGTAGCAATTTGTCACCCTCCCTCCCTTTAGCAGCAAGCGAGAAAGCCATGTTCTCTGTGAACTGTCCGGCAGCATGCTTACCGTGAGAAATCCTATCTCACTGCCACACTCATTTGCATTTCCCAGCATCCATGAGTCTGCGGGCCTCTTCTAGAAAACGCTTATTCATGTTGGTAACCATTTTTCTGTTTTCACTGGGCTCTTTTCTCTCACAAAGCTATAGGAGTTCTTTTTTATTCTATATAATCACTATTTTCTATATTATGCAAATGTCTACTGGGTATTTTTCCACTGCATCATTTGCTTTTTTCATTAAACTATAGTTCTTTATATATTCTATACAGTCACTGTTTTCTATACGACACAAATACTTATTCTTAATGGTCACTTGCTGTCGGGAACGTCGCCGGGTCCCCGACAGTGTCAGGACAGAGGTTGTCTTCTACCTCTGAGGACGCCGGGAGAAAGATGAAAACTCACGAGTCCGGTGCAGTTCCAAAAAATGGCTTTTAATAGTACAAAAACTCTTCCACAGCAATCCAATATAATGAACAAACTCTAGCTCTGGTCCGAACTTAGACCATACAAAAGAGCCTAAGTCTCCCACCAAAGAGAGAGGATGTCACCCGAGCTGAGTCCTACCCAGAAGGAGCAAAAGGCCAAAGAGCAAAAAGGCCAAAGCCAAAAAGCCAAAAGCCGCAGGGAGCCAAAAAGCTGAAGGCTGAGGGAACCAAAAGGCAAAAGGTGAAGGGGCCTCAAGTCAGCCCCTTATATACACCAAAGTAACCCAATCGGGAGGTTGTCATGCCAACAAAGAACCCTAAACAGTGTAGTGCCACACCCTATTGTAGGTATAAACAAAGGTTACACCAAGGACTAATCCCAAGATTATCTCTTATGTAAAACACTGGAGAGAGAGGGGGCTGATATAAAGTAATACATCTTAACTTCATGAGCTTCATGTAATCTAGATGGTACCCACAAGGTCCTTCTTACTTATTATCTGCACCAGGGTGATTCTGAGTATCTTGTTCTCATGTACTGAAAGGGTCATACTCGCCTGCTTAGAGCAAACTAGTATGATCCTTCCTATAGTCTACCTTTAGTCTCAGCGTAGCCAGGGTGGTAGTCTCCTGGTAAATTCTAACTGTCCCACGTTGGGTGCAGTGGGTATAAAGAGGAGCTGTGCCCAATCTAGAAAACATAGAAGTCTTAGTAGATGTATAGGTCAGAAGTTATTCAATCAAGGTGACTTCTGTAACTGCCACACCCTCTAGAAGTGTTTACATAGAAGAGAGATCTCATTAGAATGAACATTGGCTTAAATAAGATTAAGCTGGGAGTGAGCAAAACAACAAAACTCCCAGATTAGCTAAACATGTCCTCCAACAACTTGCCTTTATTTAAAATCAGAATTTTTGTATTTTGAGGGAGCTTGGGGGCCACACTGGCAGTTATTTGCCTTTTTCAATGAAACTGCAGAATTTCTTTTTATATTTCAAATTAGTTACTTTTCTTTAATATGCAAATACCTACTGGGCATTTTCCACTGGATAACTTGCTTTTTTCACGAAAACATAGTTCTTGATACATTCTATACAGTCAGCGGTTTTCTTTTCTTTTCTTTTCTTTTCTTTTTTTTTTTTTTTTGCTTTTTGGGGTCACACCGGGCGACGCTCAGGGGTTACTCCTGGCTCTGCACTCAGGAATTACTCCTGGCAGTGCTCGGGAACATACAGGATGCCGGGATTCGAACCCCGGCTGGCACAGGCCGGCCGCGTGCAAGGCAAACGCCCTACCCGCTGGGCTATCGCTCCAGCCCCAATCAGCAGTTTTCTACCCTACACAAATAGCCTATTCCTAAAATGACCACTTACCTTTAAAAAAATCAGACTGTGATCATTTTTGGGGGGCTTGGGCCACATCTGGCGATGCTGGGGGCAATTCTTGGTTCTATGCCTGGGGGTCACTTCCCTTGGTACTCAGGAAAGATGCAGTGCTGGGGCTAGAACTGGAGTTAGCTGCATGCAAAAGTATGACTGTCCCGACAATATTCCTTGTCTTTTAGTGTATATTCATGGTTTGGTTATTCGGTGCCCTCCAGGAAGGAAGGAAAGAAGGAGGGAGGGAGGGAGGGAGGGAGGGGAGGGAGGGAGGGAGGGAGGAAGGAAGGAAGGAAGGAAGGAAGGAAGGAAGGAAGGAAGGGAGGAGGGGAGGGAGGGAGGAAGGAAGGGAGGAGGGGAGGGAGGAACGAAGGGAGGGGAGGGGAGAGAGGGAGGAATGGAGAGAGGTAGGAAGGAAGGAAGGAAGGAAGGAAGGAAGGAAGAAGGAAGGAAGGAAGGAAGGAAGGAAGGAAGGAAGGAAGGAAAGAAGGAAGGAAGGAAGGAAGGAAGGAAGGAAGGAAGGAAGGAAGGAAGGAAGGAAGGAAGGAAGGAAGGAAAGGAGGGAGGGAGGAAGGAAGGAAGGGAGGGAGGAAGGAATGAAGGAAGGGAGGGAGGAAGAAGGAAGGGAGGGAGGGAGAAAGGAAGGGAGAAGAGGGAGAAAGGAAGGAAGGGAGGGAGGGAGATGGGAAGGGATAAAAGTAAGATAACTGTGGATCAGAGACCTATCATAGGGGTTAAGGGAAGCTGGGAAATTGTGCTCATGGCTTTTTACATCAATGATTAGGTCCTTGTAGAATGGTGAGATCCTGGTGGTGAATCCGTAATACAGCTCACTGAAGAATCTGTCATCAGTACTCATCAATACACTGGCTCAGCTCTTCACATGCTACCTGTCTAAATGCACGGTTCCCTCCCAATGGAAAAACCAGCAGGACAGTTCTACTGTTTAAGAAGGGAGACATCCATGACATTGGCAATTATCACCCCATCTACAAGTTGTTCACTGGAGTCATCCTGAACAGGATTGGCAGAACATTAGATGAAGGGCAACCATGCGAGCAAGCTGGCTTCTGGAAAGGATTCAGCACAATCAACCATATCCACACGGTAACCAAGCTCATTGAGGTTTGTAGGGAGTACAAGATGCCGCTCTGTCTCACTTTCATTGATTTACAGAAAGCCTTTGATTCTGTGGAGACTGAAGCGGTCATCGAAGCCCTAGCCAAACATGGCATTCAAACCCAATACATCAAGATCCTTCGTGAGCTGTATTACAAATTCACCACCAGGATCTCACCAGTCTACAAAGAATTGATCATTGATGTCAAAAGAGGAGTTCGGCAGGGTGATACCATTTCACCAAAACCCTTCAGCGCCACCCTCAGGAACATCATGCGACAATTAGAATGGGAAGGAATGGGAGTGAAGATAGATGGTCGGCAACTACACCACCTCCGCTTCGCTGATGCATCATTCTAATAACACCAAACATTAGCCAAGCGGCACAAATGCTGGCTGACTTTGACCGAGAATGTGGAAAGATAAGTGTACAGCTGAATCTCAGCAAAACTATTTTCATGAAAAATGAACTAGTTCCAGAGGCCCCATTCACTCTCAATGGAACAAACATCTCTGAATGCAGCAGTTATGTGTACCTAGGTCGAGAAGTCAACATGATGAACAACCTAAAACCTGAGCTGCGCAGGAGGCAAGAGAGCGGCATGGAATGCCTTCAAAAGCATCGAAGAAATAGCTAAAAAAGACAAAGAATCTCTGGCTTCGGGCACATCGCTTCCACTCCACCGTTCTCCCTGCATTAACATATGCCTCAGAGACCTGGGCCCTACGAAAAGTAGGATGAGAATGCTATCTGGGTCTCCCAAAGAGGAATCGAAAGAGCTATGCTTGGAATAACACGCCTAACTCAAGTGAAAGAAGGAATCCGGAGTTCCGACCTTTGTCGCCGTTCCAGAATCAGGGACGCTGTCTCGTTTGCCAAGGCATCAAAAATCAGATGGGCTGGACATGTAATGCGATCTGGAGATGACCACTGGACTAGAACCATTACTGACTGGATCCCACGGGATGTCAAAAGATCACATGGCCACCCACCTATAAGATGGTCAGACTTCTTCATCAAGACCCTGAGCTAACAGTTTGAGGCTCTTTGTATTCCTGAAGCAAGCAGATGCCATTGGGCTTCACTGGCACACGATAGGGTCAAATGGAAATATTACTGGCGCCCACTCGAGCAAATCGATGAATAATGGGATGTCAAGTGATCAAGTAATCAAGCCCCAGACTTAAGGATGAATTTTAGAAATATGAATTCGCTTCTGTGATTCTGAAATATCATATATGTTTTAAAATACCAAAGACAGGGGTCCAGAGTGATAGTCCAGCGGGGAGGGCGTTCACCTTTCACACAACCAACTCGGGTTTGATCCCCAGCATCCCATATGGTCCCCCGAGCACCGCCAGGAGTAATTCCTGAGTACAGAGCCAGGAGTAACCCCTGAACATCAATGGGTGTGTCCCAAAAAAGGTAAAATATCAAAGATATAAAGTAATCTATTAACCAGAAACTACTCCCTGTACTGACAGTTCCAAGACATTGTATCTGCTGATGTCTACAAAGAAGGATAAATTCTAGCCCTCTTACACACATACTTTACAGTTAGGTCCCATTTCACTAAGGAAAGCCACACTCAAAGGAACGTTCACATAAAAACAGAACCTGGTGAGATGGATACACGGGTTTCATTAGAACCTAGAAACGATTCCATGTGGGCTGGGGATGTCCTCCGAAGTAAAGCACATGCCGTCAACATACGAACCCGGCACTGCCAAACAGACAAACTAAAAGTGACAAACGTGTGCACTGCTACAGTTAATGGTCACAGTAAGGTGTAGAATCTCCTCCCAATCTCTGCCACAACCCCTTGATCAAATCGAAGACTGAAACCACCACTTTCCCGCGGAGCATGACGACACCTTTCCCGGCCTGACTCCTACAGCCCCTCCACTGACAACCAATAATTCTACAGAATGTAAACAGCACGGAGCGTGGGTTACTTTCAATTTTCTAAATTAAGGTGATTTGGCATAGTGAGTCTTCACAGACTGTTTGATAATTAAGAACTATTTTAAATGCAGCAGATACATTTAGAGCTTTTTCCAGCACAAACCAAAGTCCCGGCTGAGTGGAAACTGATGTGTCTGAGACATGAACTTTACCATCCACAAACGGATGCCTGAGTTAACAGCTCTGAACGCCGACTAAAGAGGGATGTGACACCAGGTCAAGCCCTGAAGTTGCAAAGAGAATTAAGACACTGTTCGTGCCTCCAAGAATATTAAAAGCCAAAAGCGCAGGCTGCTCCACTGCCCCCTGCAGTCAAGAACCAAGCATGCAGAATGTTCCTGGGCTTCGTCTCCCTTCGGAATTCATTTCCTCCTCCTTCCTCCCCTCCTACCAAGGGAAGTCCTGACACTTCACAATCCACTTATTCGATAGTCAGAAATATATGTGAAGAAGTGATCATAAGTGACAGCGTGAGGAATGCCAGAGCTCACGTTCCGGGAGATAGAGCGGCCCCGAAAAGGAATTCGTGATCTCCACTGGGATGCTAAAAAGGGTTTGAAAAAAGGCTTCTTGGCGATATAAACTCTAAACCTCCATTTAAAGGTGAAGGAGGCCCTCACCAGGAGGGAAAGGGTCTGTGACAATTTAAAAAATCTGCCCTGGGTGGGAGCGATAGCCCAGTGGGTAGGGCACTTGCCTTTGCACGTGGCCGACCCGGTTCAATCACCAGCATCTCAAATGGTCCCCCGAGCACTGCCATGAGTAATTCCTGAGCAAGAGCCAAAAGTAACCAACCCCTGAGCGCCGCCGGCTGTGACCCAAAAAGGCAAAAATAAATAAATATGCAAACAAACAAACAAACAAACAAATAATCTGCTTTTTTGTCAAATGGGTAAGAGGGGAAAAAAGTTCAAAACCCTAAAGAAGTTTGTGTAGAGACAGAAACAAAGTTACTTGGTCTAATAATTGGAAACCCTGAGCTCTCCTTTAAGTTACTGAAAGAAACACACACCCCCCCCCCCACCTCAGGGTGCCATGCAGTGCTGGGGTCTGCCTGCAAAGATCGCCCTCATGAGCTAGCTCTCCAGCTTCCTAACAAAACAACCATCTGCTGCTTTTTGAAGCCCTTTATGAAAGACAATCATGTGAGAACAATGCTACTCCTACCACAAATATCCTAATAGTAACCTGGATACCTTGGTATTTTGTGGGGCAACTTTTCCTTAAATTAGCTATCCTGGGGCTGGAGCGATAGCCCAGCGGGTAGGGCATTTGCTTTTCACGCGGCCGGCCCATGCCGGCCCCGGGTTCGATCTCCGGCATCCCATATGGTCCCCCAAGCACCACCAGGAGTGATTCCTGAGTGCAGAGCCAGGAGAAACCCCTGAACATTGTCGGGTGTGACCCAAAAAAAAAAAAAAAAAAACTATCCTTTAATTTGGGGAGATGATCTTCTAAAGCCTATACTCCCTTCCAAATCTTCCTTGCAAGGAAAGGTCCTTTTCTTTTAGTTTCTTTTTTTTCTCCTTTGACAGGGATTTCTAGGCAGAGAGAAAAAAAAAGTACAATATCACTTGAGGTCTAATTATAACATGGCATTTTTTAGAACTGCAAGAATTCTACTTGATTACTGGAAAAGGTACATAAAGAACTTATCTAGAACGGTGAGATTCTAACTAAAACTGCAGGTAAAGCTTTTTGGAATGAGCCACTGACATGGCAAATGTACCTTTTCTATCCGCGCAGTGTTTCTTACGGTGAAGTTCAAGAATTCAAGATTCTTGGACTTTTCAAGGGATATTTTCAAGAGACTTCAAGCTCAAAATGTGACATTTTAACTTAATTTTGGGGGAGGCTGCTCAGTAGTGCTCAGCACTGCTCTGGGCTGTGCTCCGAGGTCACTCCTGGTGGCACTTGCTGGACTTTATGTGGTCTGGGATTCGAGCCGGGTGAGCCCTGCACAGGGAAGCCTTCTTTAAGCCCTAAACTGTTTCTCTAGCTCCAAGAGGAGAAATTTTTTACTTTAGTACTTCATTTCCATAGGATAAAGAAACTCGAACACAGTTGTTCTGGTCGCCACTGAAAATAGTTTTATCTAAATCTATACTATTTAATGAATTTGTGCTTTAATTAGACATCCCTGTAAAAAGACTTGTGCAGTGCAATAATAAAGTCTTCTCTGGCTAAGTTGACAGACTCTACTACGTGTAATGCCAAGATGTACCGAATGACATCAAAAGATAGTTTATGTATCAGAATTCACAGAAGTCACATAAGAAAAGTCAGGGGAGAATTAAGTTATCACAGCCCAAAGATTAGTGTGTACTCAAGAAGACAGGGTGCTGAGTACCTGTGCCATGGTGAGAATTCTATTTACACTGCTGAGCAACAATGAGACACTCCTCCCGTTCAGGGTTGGGAGTACCCAGCAGTACTCAGGGGCTACTCCTGGCTCTGCACTCAGGGGCCCAGCCTGTTGAGCAGTCACCCGCCTTGCCCCGAGCCCCACGAACAATTTCTGACTGATTTCTTTCTTTTTTTTTTTAGTTTTTTGGGTCACACGCAGCAATGCTCAGGGGTTACTCTTGGCTCTGCACTCAGGAATCACTCCCGTTGGTGCTCAGGGTACCATATGGGATGCCGGGATCGAACCCATGTCAGCCACATGCAAGGCAAATGCTCGACCCACTGTGCTGTCACTCTGGCCCGTCAAAATGTGAATCTGAACAAGAGCTGTTTATAGCTTTGCTCCTATTTCTTTTATAAACCTCTTACTGTCTGTTAGAGTTGCAGGTGACAGTCAAAAACACAGACCCACTTCTTCTGTAAATACTCTACTTAAAGCCCCACTCAGCTGCCTGACGTTACAAGCTGCCAGGCTGAGAGCCTACATCTCCTCAACACCTTGATTTTCACTGACTTCCCCACTCAGGAATCATGTGTCCACACCAAAGGATTGTTTTAAAACAAAAAACCAAAACACACCGTGAAGAAATCTAAGTGAATGTAGCATTATCTTATCTCAGAGATGTTCTGAGAAATGGAGTAAGATGTTTTCTTACTCTCCATTTCTTTTTTCTCTAGGGGCCATACCCAGCAGTGCTCAGGGCACCCAGGCCTTACCTGGCAGGGAACTAGGGGTCCACTGAGGGCCAGGAGTGGTCCCAGGACCACAAATACCCCCTTCAGCTACCACATCCTCAGCCTCTAATTCTCAATTTCCCACAAAACTTTTTCTGTCTTGCCCAAACTGTACCTGAAATGGAGACCCTAGGTAAGACTGTTCCAGATGTCCACACCAGGTGGTAATCTCTCCTCTCCCAGCCCCAGACTTCCCTCCTTGGTGGCACTTATGATCTGCATTCCATACAATGAACTGCACAGCAATTTAAGCACTCTTACTTTATCCTACATTTTCGAAGTCAGTAGTCTTTTCTTTATTTAATACCGAGGATCAAACACAGGACCCTCCTAATGTGAGGCAGAGACTCTACCACAGGCTACAGCCCCTTCATTTCCTATCATTACTACAACCTTCTTTTTTTCTCAACAAATATATGCTGCAGAAAACTAAAACCATTAGTGTATTAACCCAGTCCCTTTATGGGGAGGAGGGAACGGACGGACGGACGCAGTGGATACACAGCAGAACAAGGGCTTACTCCTGATTCTGTTCTCAGGGTACCACTCCACTGAACCACCCACACATTCAAAATTACACTTATGTGGCACGGATAAGTTATTTATGATGGATGGCGAATAGACTTGCCATCTCTGTTCTTAGTAACAAGCAGTTAAGTCTCGCTCATGTTAAATTTCACCAATTTCTTTTAAAGCAGAGAAGAGAATTAGGCCCAATTCAGACAGGCTTGATCCCAAGTCCAAATGCCTGTGGCACCCTGTGGGAGCAGAGCAGCAGCTGAGTCCCGGGAGGGGGCCACCACGGCTTTCAGCTGCCCAACCCAAGCCGACACACTCTATTCCTCCCTCAAGTGCTTCTGCCAGCTCTTTCCTTCCATACAGAGAATACTGGGGCAAACGCATCCAGCATTAACTATAACTGGACATTCACATGTTTCCCAGTTGCAATGATCAACATTCTTATTACATCTCTGATCCAAGACATGGTGCTACTTTACTCATTTAATAAATAATAAGAAACTCTTATTACTTATTCATTAATTTTAGAAAAAATAATTAAGGTATGAAAAGGGTTGATTACAATTTAAATACTCCAAGTAACTGGATATCCAAAATTCTGAATGGACGGTAGGACAGTCAAAATATTTTGGAGATTAGAAATGAAAACATACCTATCATCCAAAACAATAATAATTTCACCATGTTTAAAGGTGAGTTCATTATCCTCAACAGCTTCAAAATCATATAAGGCTCTCACTTTGCGTGACAGCTTTATTATTTAACTGAATTTCTGAAGGGGGATATAAGGATTTTGTTTCCGTGTGCTGCTGCTTCTGTTCTTGCAATGATAATTCAATAGCTAGTTTGAAAAAGAAAAAGAAAAAAAAAGGATAGCTATAATTAAGGCCAGTCACATTTAAAGTTGAAAAGGAAATTATTACACGACAATGCAATTTTCAATAAGCATAAACCAAGCATTTTGTTTTATAGTTAAATGCAAAACACGAGCTAAATTTCTTAGGAAGGTTGGAGGGACGAGAGAATCACGACTTTTTTTTTAAATAAAGTTTTGCTCATTCCTTATTATCACAGTCTGCCATATACAGCAGCTATTATTTTTATAGCAAACAGATTGTGACATTATAATATGGGTAGTTTTCCATATAGGACAAGCCGGGAACATATTTCTCTGCTTGACTCACAACGCTGGCATTAAAGAAAAGGTGAAATGCTCTCTCTCTCTCAAGGTAGAGCATAAAATACATATTACTGACAAGGATTAGAAGTCAAATTTCACATCGATTGTTTTCCTAATCTGTCCACCAGATTAGGAAATTTTAGATTTGGGGGCAAAACAGTAACGCACACCCAGTCTCATTGTAATTTGTTTCAATAGCCTATTCTGACAAGAATGCTGCAGTACCACTACACTGCCCGGCTCCGCCACTTACCTTTAGCTATGTCTTCATCTTCTTTGCTTTTGTTTGATGTTGAACCGTTCTTAGCAGCAGCCGGGTCGTCTGCAAACGTGTGAGCAAAATGAACACAACGGTCATCTTAAGGCAAACACAAGTTCTTTGATCACTCGCACACATAATTAAAAACATACAAATCTGCTCTAACTAATGAGTCTCATGTATGAGTGAAGTGCTTCATAAAGACTTCATAACGTTCTTCAAATACCAAAACCAAACACCATCATTTTCCAGAAAATGTTATAAATGTGCACAAGGATGTGAACGAGCTCACAGGATGGGTGAACGTTAGTGTCTGACCTAGAGCCGGGCACTGGGAAGCCCTCAACCCGGATTTTCCCTGCAGGCACCTGCTGTCAACGGTCCAGGCTGTGGGATTCAGTTCAGAGGCAGGGCAGGAGCGAGAGGGGACGGGCCAGCAGCGGCCCGACAGTGCCTGGAGAGGGGAGGGAGGACCTGGCATTCACCAACAGGCAATGCTGCGGACTCTCACTGTCACAGGATGCTGACAGCTCTTCACACATGCCAGAGGACCACGACAGGTCGCCTTTCAGATTAATGGCACGGGTGAGAGATGCCCGGGACTCCACGCCATCAACCTTCAAAGACTTCGAATATGACATGCAGAAAGGACAGAGCAGGAAAGCGTTTGCTTCTCAATGCTCAGAAGACTTTTACTCCCACATTCTACCTTCGATCGCAGGCCTGGTTAGTGTTAAAGACGATTTCATGTCTCGTCTACAACTGTTTTGTTTTAATTGTATTCTTCCTTGTCTCTTTCCCTATACTGAAGTTAAAGTGGAGGGTCAGAGGCAGTGAGAACAAGCTAAGTGTTTCCAACAGACCTAAATGAATAGCCCCGTCTGTGACCGCCAGCCCTGTCAGCTCCCAATCCTTCTAAAGCTACCAACTGCTACCCTAGATAAATTTCTCCTATTACACTGCTACCCATTTCTATGTAAACTCATCTCTCCAGGCATAGCTCACCAACAAAAACAAGTCCTGAGGCTGGAGCAATAGCACAGCAGCTACAAAGGGGCTTGCCTTGCAGGCAGCCCACCCGGGATCAATCTGTGGCATCTGGTGGCCCCTGCCCCCACTGATCTCGCCAGGAGTGATACCTGAGCACAGAGCCAGAAGTAAGCACTGAACATCGTCGGGCGTGGCCCAGAAACAAACTGACAGAAAAACAGGTGACGCCTCCCCCAACATGGCCGCCTCCCTCTTCTGACCTGGGAGAGGCGCTGACGCCGCGCTTGCCCGTCTCGGGCTCTGCCCTTCCCTCCTACCACCTAGACCCACATCCCTCGTCCATTTGTCAGTCATAACTCACTTTATCATCAGTGTATGGTTACCTTCCAATTTTCCATGTCACTATAAATTCCTACGCTGGAAAACTGTTTTCCCATGAATTTCCTGAATACAAAGTCTCGTGCATCTCTGCCTTGCGCTTGACTCCAGAGCTCGAGGAGCACTGCCCAGATCTCTGAAGGCCAATTCGCTTCCCAACATTCTGCCTGGCAGAGGAAATCCACCCAACACTTCAAACACCCAGCAAACATAAGGCATGATGCTAGCCCGGCGCATGAGGCAGCGGCAGGAAACCAGGAGCATACACTGAGCCTAGCCTTCACATAACATGTGCCTTCAGAAGCGCAGGGAGGGGCCGGAGCAACAGCACAGCAGGGAGGGTGTTTGCCTTGTATGCGGCATCCCATATGGTCCCCGAGCACCTGCCAGGAGTGATTCCTGAGTGTAGAGCCAGGAGTAAGCCCTGAGCATTGCCGGGTGTGACCTCCCCAAAAAAAAAAAAAAAAAAGAAGGCGCAGGGATGCAGACATGCCACTTGGGTGCTGGGGACAGGACAGGGAGGGGCCACATCTACGGCAGCAGAAAGCATTCAACTGGGAGTGGATGGTGCTGACGGCGTAAAGCGCCAGGCCGAAACCCTACCAACGGCAATACTGTAAACCACAGAGCAAAAATATTTTAAAAAAGAACCTCTCAATCTGTTGGGAAAAACGAAGTCATGAAATTTGCCTATAAATGGATGAACATGGAGACCAGTGTCTCTGTGGAGAGTATCATGCTGAGTGAGATGAGTCAGAAGAAGGACAGATATAGAATGGCTGCATTCATTTGTGGTTTATAAAAAAAAAATAGTACGAGACTAATATCCAAGGAAGGGAAACAGGACCCAGGAGAACTTGTCAGTAGTTGGAATCTACCACAAGTTTGTGGAGAGCGAAGGGCAGGTAAGATAAAGAGGCCAGTTTGACAATAATAGTTGGAAATAGTAACACCAGTCCAGAACTGAGTATTGAAAGTAGGTAAGGGGGTATTGTGGTAATACAAACCACAATTTCCAAAAGGGGGTAATAGCTCAGTGGTAGAGCATTTGACTGCAAAAAGGAGAGAGAGAGGGAGAGGGAAAAAAGTAAGAGGGGAGAGAGAGAGAGAGACAGAGACAGAGAGAGAGAGGGGAAGGAGCAGGAGAGAGAGAGGGCCGGAGCGATAGCCCAGCGGGTAGGGGCGTTTGCCTTGCACGCGCCGGCCTGTGCCAGACTGGGTTCGATCCCCGGCATCCCATATGGTCCCCCCGAGCACCGCCAGGAGTAATTCCTGAGTGCAGAGCCAGGAGTAACCCCTGAGCATCGCCAGGTGTGACGCAAAAAGAAAAAAAAGAGGGGGGGCAGAGCGATAGCCCAGCAGGTAGGGCGCTTGCCTTGCACGCGCCGGTCCCGTGGCTGGCCTGGGTTCGATCCCCGGTATCCCCTATGGTCCCCCGAGTACTGCCAGGAGTAATTCCTGAGTGCAGAGCCAGGAGTGTGGCTGAACCCTGAGCATTGCCGGGTGTGACCCAAAAAAGCAAAAAAAAAAAAAAAAAAAAGGAGAGAGAGAAGGAGAGAGAGAGAGGAAGAAAAGAGGGAGGGAGGGAGAAGGAGAGAGGAGAGACAGAGAGACAGGAAGGAGAGAGGGAGGGACAGGGGAGAGAGGGGGGATAGGGGAGAGAGAGGAGGGAGGGAGAGAGAGAGAGAGAGAGAGAGAGAGAGAGAGCACCTACCATAGAGGCAGGTGGTGGGGGCTGGGAACACTTGTGTTGGGCAATGTGAAATGGGCACTGGTAGAGGGATGGGTGCCGGAACACTGTATGACTGAAACCCAATAATGAACAGCTTTGTAATGGTCTATCTCATGGTGATTCGACAAAAAGGTGGGGGGGTCTTGAAGGAGCAGACTGGTGGGTGGGAGGCAAATGGCACTGAGGCTGGGGATCATTGCTGGAGGGAAGTGGACACTGGTGAACGAATCAGTGTAGAAACATTGTGTGCCTAAAATCCAATCACAATAACTTTATAATCTTGTAACTTTATAATGAGGTGACAGTGGGTTGGCATCTGTCTTGCATGCTGTCTACCTGGGTTTGATCCCGGTACCCCATATAATCCTTTGGGTACCTCCAGGAGTGATTCCTGAGTACAGAGCTAAGAGTAAGCCCCTGAACACCGCCCGGTGTGGCCCAAAGGTCAAAAAACTGGGTGTGAATGATGAATGAGCTGCTTACCTGAGAACCTGCCGGAGGAAAAATAATTCCTTCTTCTTTCATTGATTTAATAGTTGCAGATATCAGACTGAACTGTGGATCTTTCTGGAAACTCTTCTGACCACTCCACCATTAAAGATTTTAGTTGTTCACATACTTTAGGATGAGCCTTTTTTTAAAAAGGACAAAACATGAAATCTACAGCTTAGGTAGATTTAACTTGGTCGAAAAGAAACAAACTTGGTCGAAAGAATCATGCTACCAAAATTCGCTTGACTTATATGAATAAATTTCAGCACTCCCTAGCCAAAACGACTATCACATAAATGTCTATTTACATATTAAGATATCAACAGTTTCTTACATATTGTGAAACATCAAATTCTAAGTCTTAGTATAATGAATCTTTTATTTTCAAGTTTATTTTCTCAATATCTGAAAATTAGATCGAGCTTATAGCAGCTAGTTTTTTGACTCTAGTATAATAAGAACAATACTTCAGAGTTTCTGTCCGAGGGATCAAATGCAACGACCCTAAGGTGGAAGCCCTGCCTTGAAATAACAGCCCCTTCGCCCACACCTTTACTAGAATCAGCACAGAATGGTGGTTACTGTAGACTAAAATCCGAGCCTCAGCTAATTTACTGTCTAAGCTGCAAGACATTGTCAATTTAGTACTAAATCTACAAAATCAAAATAACAAAGAATCTAATGTTTAGGATTGTTAAGAGCATTAAACAAGACATGGTATACAAAGCGCCACGGTATACAAAGCGTTTAAAACAGATAACACTAGTCGGATGAGTGAATGGGGGAGAGAAAGAGGTTCTGGTGCTACAAATTAAAAAAGAATTCTAAATAGTTCATTTCATATCAAATTTATAGATTTTATAAAATATGTAATAAGATGAAAGTTTGTAAATAAAACCAAGCAACATCACCTTCTTGGTGGTATCCTCCAAACAGGGAAGGATACACACAAACCTATGACCATTACCACATCTAGTACAACAGCTGATACAAGAACAATGTGAATACCCAAATAAGGAGAAGCTGTGGTGCAGACACACAATGGAATACTATGCAGCCCTAAGAAAGAATAAAATCATGCGACTGCAACAACATGGACAGAGGCAGAGGACATGCTGAGTGGAGTCAGGATAGGGACAGACACAGAATAAGCTCTCATATGTGGACTTAAAGACCCACAGCAAGGCGGCAGCACAGGGCCAACGGCAACCTCATGGGAGAACTGACCCACACAACGGAGCTGGAAGGGGCAGTGTTTAGGATTGAGAGGCAGGGGTGTGAGGGTCCTTGAGAGACGAAGGTGGGTACACCAGTGGTCAGCGTGTTGCTAGAAGAATGGACTCAGGACACCGTCAACAGTATTGTAAAGCCAGAATCTCAATCAATAAAAAAGTTTTAAAAATGAAAGCAAAAAGTTTGCTAGTATTCTATACACTTAAGATGACAGTATACTTTTTTAAATTACTTAAATTTCTTTTCTCTTTAAAATTTACCTTGTTTTTTATCACAGCACGTACTTCTGTTGCAAAATCTCGGGAGCATACTTCTAAGTGAAATATCTTTCCGCAGTTTGCCACACAAGCCCCAAGAAGCTATAATTTAAATAAAAGTCAACACGCCAAAATGTTGAGATATTAACTGACAGAAATACATATTTAAAATTTGGGTCAAATAATAATGACTCTGACTTACGGTCAACGCCTGTAGAGCAACGCGTAGGGACCTTATGATTTACCCTTTTCATTATGGCTTTTAAGCAATCTTTAGCTCTGAGGGAAATAAAATGAAAGTGATCAGAATTTTAAATCAAAATTTAAGGCATTTAAAAAATACTTTTAAGTAAACTTAAATTGAAAAATAAAATCCTATAATGATTTTACAGAATCATTTGCTGCTCAGATTAATAGGGTTTTAAGAAATTTTTTTTAAAAAAGCACACTTCAAGGATTTGTATGTCACAAAAATAAAAGTCATGGCTGGAAAGAGAGGTGGTAAGGTTCTTGCCTTGCACACAACTGACCCAGCTGCGCCCCAGCACCATATATGGTCTCCTGAGCACCACCTGGAGTGATCAGGAGCAGAGAACCAGGAGACTTCCCAGACCACCACGGGGTAAAGCTCCAAAACCAAAAATAAATAAATGAATAAAGACAAAGCATTAAAAAAAAAAAAAAAGACCAGCCAACGAGAGAACTCCTAGCATACAAACTATCCCTTGCATTTTGTCCACAGACCTAGCTTTCAAACAGTAAACTCTTATCTTGGAAAAACACTAGCAAGGTACAGTCTTTACGTTTTAAGTCTAGGGTTGAGAAATTAGCCCAGCAGGTAAGGTGCATATGACCAAACTGGGTGTGAGTCCCAGAACATCATACGGTCCTGTGAGCACAGGGCGGAAGTTACCAATGAACAAAACCAGCAAAATCCCTGAGCACCTCCAAGTGCCCAAAGCCAAGCCACTCCAATGCCCAAATTCCAAACCCACAACCAACTTACCAAGTCTTATTTTTTTTTTTTTGGGGTCACACCCGGCAATGCTCAGGGGTTACTCCTGGCTCTGCACTCAGGAATTAATCCCGGGGTGCTTGGGGAACCATATGGGATGCCGGGGGATCGAACCCGGGCCAGCATGGGCCGCCGCGTGCAAGGCAAATGTCCTACCCACTGGACTATCGCTCTGGTCCCCCCAACCAATAAAGTCTTAAGCCTAAATATAACTGAATGGGAAGCAAAGATAAACAAATGGGGTTACATCACATTAAGAAGACAATAAAAACATAGATGACTAGAATAAAAATATAGATTGGGAGAAGATATTTGCCCATCATTCATCTGACAAATGCTCATTATCTAAGACACATAAAGCACTTGCAGAACTTAACAAGAAAAAACAATCAGCCCAACTCCCATGCAACGAAATGGAAAGAAGAGATATATATAAGCTTCCTCAAAGGTATACAGACGACCAATAGGTAAATTAAAAAAAAAAAAAAGGTTCTGAACTAAAACAACAATAAGCTAACACCTCACACCAGTGAGATTGGTACACACCATAAAGATAACAAAAACAACAAAATAACCAGTGTTGGCACAGACGTGGGAAAATGGAACCCTCATCCACCACTGGGAAACGTCACCCGGTCAACTGTTTTGGAAAACAACACGGATACCTCAGAAAGGGAGGCTGAGCTTTTATATGACACAGTAATTCCACCTCCTGGCATCTTTAAGGATCCAAAAAATTCCATTTAGAAACGACATATGTGCTCCTATGTTCCTAGCAGCAGTAATCAAAATAGCCAGATCTAGAAACAACCCAAGTGTCCAAGAACAGATGCTCAGATGAAGAAACTGTGGTACATATACATAATGGAACACCACTCGGCTCTGAGATGAAATCACGTCATTGCCACTGTGTGGATGGACCGGGAGGGCACCATGCTGAGTGCAGTCAGCCAG
>JAJIBD010003848.1:0-62053 GCA_021461705.1 Cryptotis parvus | reverse complement strand
AAGCTCCCAGTCAGTCACCCCATCGGGTGGCCAACTCTTTCAATGTAATTAAGACATCAAGCGTTGGGAAGCATCTCCCGGGGTCCCCAACAGTGTCGAGAAGCAAGTTCCCTTCTACCTCCGCCGGCGTTGGGGAATGGATGAAGACTCAGGAATCCGATGCAGTTTTAAAAGGGCTTTCCTATCACAGGATCCAATATACAATCCTAGAGC
The DNA here is from genome assembly GCA_021461705.1 of Cryptotis parvus. Classification (NCBI taxonomy): domain Eukaryota; kingdom Metazoa; phylum Chordata; class Mammalia; order Eulipotyphla; family Soricidae; genus Cryptotis; species Cryptotis parvus. The sequence goes on along the minus strand of JAJIBD010003848.1, from coordinate 61,840 downwards.
AGGGAAAAACCTCCGGACTCTGGGTTCCCAGCTAGGCCCAGCCAGGTGTAGGCCAAGATGGCTGCCACCACGTGTTGAGGCCCTACAGAGAACGGAGAGGACGGAGAAGCAAAACACCAAGGGAAGTCGAAAAGGCAAAGAGGGGGAAAGAGAGAGAGCTTCTTTCTTCTTACAGCTTATTTTATATAGCTAGGAATCCCCCAACTCCCCAGCCCAGCCCATTCTGGGCTGGGCTATCTAGAGATGAAAACAGGAAAATAGCTTTATAGTAATGTAGCAACTTTAGGACCATCTGGTTGTTTACAAGGACCCAGAGCTAATTAAAAGCCTCCTAGCAGAGCTGGGAGAAGCTATAAGCTAAATGTAACTTCCCCTGGCAGGAAGGGTCAAATGCCCTCAGGTAATTTCTCCCAGCACCTAATGTCTTGAGCCAAGATCTGCCTGGAAATGCCTTTATAGGGTAGAGAAGAGGGTTTCTGTGATGGCATGTCTCTGTACCAAAGACTATACTAATGCCAGTTAAATATTTCTCCAAGCCTTCACAAGAGTCTCGTCTACTTCAAGGTAGTTTTGTATTTTAGTTGCCTTTGAGTTATCAGGGGAGCCATGCTTGCTTGCTTGGAGGCAAACAGCATTTCTCTCTGGTCTAATTTAGAGATCCAACGTGGCCAGGCAAATATGCTGGTAAGATCTAGCTAGTCCCACGATGCTTGTGGTAGCATGAGAGAATATTTATACCAGCCAGTACAGAATACATGGTCAGATAAGACTGCCACATTCAGACTACCCCCTATCTATGAAGTGACCTGCAGGAGGCAATCCAGGGCAGATGCAGAGGCCTAGGCTTTTAGGTGTCCTACAATAATCAAGTATTAATGTTTTACTTGTTTTGTTTGTCTTTGGAGCCAGGGGTGCTCAGAGCCTCTTCCTGGCTGTGCTCAGTGGTTGGTCCTGGCAGGCTCAGGACTCCCTGTGGCTGTAGGGTTTGAACCCAGGCCGACCACATGCAAGGCAAGAGTCTGCCTGCTGTGCTGTCTCTGCAGCCCTGCCATTTGTGTCTTGTTATGAAAGCTTTGCTGCCATGAGTGTTTCACATGCAAACCTGTCCACATGGGGTCAGTCACGCTCAAGTGCCTGTCCCATGTGGCCAGTGGCAGTGGATGAGAAGGGCTGACCGCTGCCCCAGGACGGAAAGCCTCGCCCAGTTTCTGTCTGAGCCAGCACACTGCCTTCCAGAAGTGCTGGCCCTCCTGTGCACAGAGCAGTCATTGAGGTTGGTGCTTATTTGAATGACTGTAGGAGGAAGAAGGCAGGGCTAGCCACCCACTGGGGAGAACATTGTTCCTGAGGAAGATGCTTTAGATCTCCAGCCCTTTCCTGTGTCATACAAATCCATCTGGGGAAGCAGCTGTTCCTTTCTGCAAGGTCTCACACCCCCCACTGTCCTCCCTACAGATAAAGGTGAGGAGTGTGCCTTTGACCTAATGTGCCCATCATTTCTTCCTCTCATTCTCGGGATTATTTTCCATCTTGAAAAGACTCTCTCTGAAAGAGAGAGAAACGGAAAGAAATAAAGAACCTGCCATGGAGGAGGGCTGGGGGAGGGTGGAGGGAACCTGGGACGTTGGTGGTGGGAGATGGGCACTGGTGGCGGGATGGGTGCTGGAACACTGTATGACCAAAACCCAAATATGAACTTTTTAATTGTATATCTTTGTAATTGTAAAAATAAAAAATTAAAAAAAGACTCCTTTTTTAACATTTTTTAAAATTCATTTTGATGTAGAAAAAGGTAGCAACTCTTGGTACAATTCTAGAATTAAAATGGATTAGGCTGGGGCCAGAACGATAGCCCAGCCTTTGGGCGTTTGCCTTGCATGTGCCAGCCTGTGCCAGCCTGGGTTCGAGCCCCCCGCATCCCATATGGTCGTCCGAGGCACCGCCAGGAGTAATTCCTGAGTGCAGAGCCAGGAGAAACCCCTGAGCGCCAGGTGTGACCCCCCAAAAAAAGGATTAAGTAAAAAGCTACAATATTAGAATAAATAGGGAGATATGTGGAAATTGCTATATCTGATGACAGGCTTGTTAAGGCCTGCCGAGGGATTTATTAAGCTGTTGGTTGCTTTAGGAAGTGCCGTGGTTCAGAGCTTCAGGGTCTGTGGTCTGGGCAGTGGCTGTTGGGGTAGCTGTGGCCCCAGGGCTTTTGGAAGTGGTGGTTGGGAGGGGCTGCCGCCCTCACTCTAAGAAATACAGGAGCACTCACCTTGAAAGAGTTGGCCACCTGATGGGGTGACTGACTGGGAGCCTGGAACGCCGCACCTATCAAGGAAAACTCTGAGAGACCGGACCCTATGCAAAAGCAAGGGTTTTATTAATAAGCGAGTATACTCGGGCCCATAGCATGACCCCAAGTGATCAGTGGCTAAGAGCCCCGAGCCCTTCCAGGGAGGATCTTTTAAGAGATAGTTCCCGCCGCTACAGAAAAGCCTGTGCATAAACATCCAATAGATTTAAAATATTATATCAAGGTTCTGCGCCGCAGGCAGCCAATCACTTTGTACCAAGTAACCATCTCCCACCAATCAGTTCATTCTTAATACTTCTTTCTATATTTGGTGCGGCTAGACACACACGTGGGATCATGGGTCAGCAACGGCTATGCGTAAGTGCAGGAATGCAATCCAGGCAATTCAGGCCAGATAGCAGGTTCTGGGCCGGGTCTCATAACCTCTAACAGGAATTTGTTCTGGGCCTTTTGTAGATAACAAAAAGGTTACTTCAAGATGAAAAGGACACTCAGGCCCTAAATTGGTAACTTTCCATGAGTAGGCCTGCCCTGGTTGGGAAAGGGGGGTTTCTGCCTTCTTTCAACCTAAGAAACACAGGCGTGCTCACCGTGGCGCTGTGCCTGAAATGCTTTGTAAATTGGGCCACTGCAGAGAATATTGATGAAACTGTGGGGCTGAGACTCATTTCTCCCAGCGTCAAACCCTATATCTCCTCACTTAAAGGAGAGTTTCTTTATGTCTACAAAGTGTAGGTTTCATAGTTCCTCAACTTTGGCCAAGTTCACGATGACATCTAGAATGTCTTCACCATAGACAGAGATGTGGGAATCCTCATCCGACTTGGTGAAGGAGGCCATGGTCTGGCTGCCACTTGCTGGGTGACGTTGCCAGTCCTTTTTAGAGAGGCTTCCCTGGCATTTTCCACTGGTTTCCCTCCCAGGCTGTGCACCGCTTCCGGTTAACTCTGCTGGGTGCGCATCACTAGAATGGCACCTGACGCAGAGGTCACCTTCTTTATCCATGGCTAAGAGCCGGTACACATATAAGGCAGGGTCTTTCGGGAGCTTATGGGAAACTGATGCAGGCGAGGCAGAAGCAGCGGCGGCAGGTCTCTGTCCGATCGCGATTCCCAGGTTCTTCGATATTTTCAAGAATGAAAATATTGAATAATAAAGATGCTCAGACTCAGAATTAGAAAGTAGAAACGTTTATTGGAAAATAGAGGAGAGAGAAAGGAACTCCCCTTGCGGGGAGGAACTTAGTATAGGACTAAGTTAAAGTAAGTGATTGTATAGGCTCTTTTAAAGGCCTCCTGCATTGTTATCAACCAAGTATTATAGAGAATGCCAGAAATCTTCAGGGTGGTCTGGCTGGTTTGGGTCTTTCTGGCTATCTACCTCAGGTATTGTTTATTATCTTAGTCTTGTGACTCCTGGTTCCAAAGAGAATTGTATGATTCTGGGAGATGGTGGACTCGGGTCTCCCAGAATCATACAATTCTCTTTGGAATTGTATGCGATTTGGAGACAACTGCTGGACTAGAGCCGTTACCGACTGGATCCCACGGGATGTCAAAAAGATCACGTGGCCGCCCACCTACAAGATGGTCAGACTTCCTTGTTAAGACCCTGAAGGAACGGTTTGAGGCTCTTCATATTCCTGAATCAACCAGATGCCATTGGGCTACATTGGCACGTGATAGGGTCCAATGGAAATGGTACTGGCGCCCGCTCGAGCAAATCGATGAATAACGGGATTCAAGTGATCAAGTGATCAAGTGATGATTCTGGGAAAGTCGGGAATGTTAGAGATAGGGCCTTAGGATGAGGCGGGTAGGTCAATGGGAGAACTGGAGCTGCTGACAAGGAGAAACTGTGGGCTTCTCTCAGGTTGGCAAGGGGAAACTGAGGCTTTTCTCAGGTCAGCAAGGGGAAACTGAGACTTCCTCCTTCAAAACCATGTCTTCATTACAGGTGCACAAGCAATACCACTCACGCCTACGCCTCCAACAGCCAGCCCTGTCCACGTCAGTCTCACTTCCAGTTCAAGATGGCAACATGTGAGGAGCCCACCCTCATCTCCTCTCCCGGACGCGCCATCTGCAGCGCCATCTACACCAGAAGCAACTGCCAGGGACTGGCTGAGTGGAGCCCAAATCAGCCCCGGAGTGAAGTCCTGAGGGCGCCCATGGGAGAGTCGGCTCAGTCTCGGCTGACCCCCTCCTTGGCTGCTGCCTGCCTGTGTGTGTGTGTGTGTGTGTGTGTCCACGCGCGACGTGAGCGAGCCCCCTGCATGTTTGCCTGCCAGCCTCGAGCTGGCAAACAGTTTGGGAAACCTGCTAGGAATGCCGGGCGGACGCGGTGTGGGGAAAACCCAGCCGGGTTATGATCTGCTCTTCTGGGTGTATGTGTGTCCCCCAATTCTGTGCTTCTGTGCTGAAACACACTGTGTTTCTTGTGAAAGAGTTCTCCACATAAGGCTGCTGTTCTCCGATGAGGAAAGAGAAATAGCAAGATACGAAAATACATAAGAGAGAAGTCGCAAACGCATTCCTAAAACACTATCTGGGCGTAGCGCTGAGGCTTTAAATTACTTTCCAAACTTATTTCTAATACATATATCTTTGTAAATAACCGAGTTGTCATTTCTCTTTTAAAATACGAAAGGGGGGGTGGGCCGATAGCCCGGGGGGGGGGGGCGTTGGCCTTGCACGGGCCGGCCTGTGCCCCCGGGCCGGTTTCGATCCCCGGCATCCCATATGGTCCCACGCCGCACCGCCAGGAGTAATTCCTGAGTGCAGAGCCAGGAGTAACCCCCTGAGCATTGCCGGGGTGTGACCCAAAAAGCAAAAAAAAAAAAAAAATACGAAAGTATTTTCTTGATACATTTAAATTCTTTATAAGCAGATTTCTCCCTCTCGCTACATTATAACATAGTATTCAATAATATGACGGAACCATAATTTACATAATCATACGTTTTGAGACATTTCCATTTTTTCTCATAACAATGATAAAGAAAACACGTTTGTTCATAAGCATTTGAGAGGAGCCCCATTACATTTTTTTTTGATCCTTTTTAAATTCCATATTCAGAGACTCCTATGACCGAGAGCCAGAAGCTTTCACTCACTGAGGAGTGTGGACATCACGCCGGGCTCCATTGCTGGTCGCTCGTGTTAGTGGGAAGCCTTGTTCCAGGTCCCAGGGGAACACTGCCGTCCACTGTCTCACTTCCTGCTGTTCCGGCGTCCCCCCGGCCGCCTGTCCTTTCTCCGGGGGCCCCTCTCTCTCCCCAGCTGCTTTCGGAAGCTTGTCTGAAACAGAGGCACGTGTTTCCAATGGCCACATTGTTGTTCCTGGACAGAGAGTCCCTCTGCTTGGACAGCCAGCGACCTCCTGACCTCTGCTGGCTCTGCTGCCCACACCCTTGTCGTGGCTCCCAGCGGGCTGCAGGTGCGTGGCCACCTGGCACATGCCGAGTCTCCAAGCTTGAGCCTTGAGCCTGAACCTGCTTTGCTCGGCAGGTCTTGGCGAGGATGACCCGTGTTAGGTGCAGTCACGCTGGACAGCTGCCCTCCAGCCTGGCGCCTGTCACCTTCCCTCCCGCCATTCACATCCGCTGTGGCTCCTTACCAGCAGGGTGGCCGAGGAGCCCGTGTCCAACCACAGATTATCATGGTTGCGACACACTTTACACGTCTGTATTGCCTGTGCCTACCGAGAGATCCAGGCATTTTTCTCTCTGTTCCATCACGTCTCTAGCAAGAGCACGGCTCATCGAGACGTGCCTCCTTTAACTCATTGAAAGCAGCATTCAGGGAAAAAAAAAGGGCAATCATTGGGAAGAAGCTGCTTTTTATGGGATCGAATGCTAAGGACTTATTTTTTTTTTAATTTTTTATTTTTACAATTACAAAGATATACAATTAAAAAGTTCATATTTGGGTTTTGGTCATACAGTGTTCCAGCACCCATCCCTCGACCAGTGCCCATCTCCCACCACCAACGTCCCCGGTTCCACCCGCCTTCCCCAGCCCTCCTCCATGGCAGGTTCTTTATTTCTTTCCCTTTCTCTCTCTTTCTCTTTTCCTTCCCTTCCAGACTATGGATTACAGAACATACATTAAAAGGTTGTCATGTGAATCCTTTTGCCTCTATTTAATGCTCAGTTCTAGGTTGTCATTAGTACCCTCGACAATTGTTAGCACACTGTTCCATTTTCTGTCTTACCTAGCCTCTGACTCCCACACGTTTGTGATAATTTCCACCTTTGACAAGACCTCCTGATACATGTTTCACTTGACCTTGGATATTGGTATCATAATATGTACATATATATTTATGTTATGCAGATAAATGCAGTCATTCTGTATCTGTCTCTCCCAAGGACTTATTTTTAGTAGCCACTCTGTAGTCTCAATAGAAAAAGAAAAGAAATGACTGTGCGTGTGTGAGCTGGGAGAGGAATTGAGGGTGAGGAGCAGGCTGCGGAGCACGTGGGCAGGATTTGCCTTTCGGCTCCCGGGCTCTGCTCCGTGCCTGAGCATCGGCCCTCTCAGAAGACCCACTTTGCTGCCAGCCTTGCCTTCTCTGGCCCGTTATTATTCTCGACTGTCCGACAGGAGCTTCCCTTTGCCAGCATGACTCACGGCTAGTCTTGCTCACTCGGAGTGACCGTGCAGCCTGTCAACTCCTGAGCCCGCCGGGTGCAGTAACGCTGGGACCCAGCCTCTACCATCTCCTCTAGAGCGGAGGCAGGACAAGACTCTTGGCTCCAAGACAGCTTCCAATCAGGTTTGGATGCTGCCAGCATCTTTCCGTTGCCGCTGCCAGGTATGGCTGGAGAGTGCTGGTGGGCGCCGGGAGCTGTCCGTGAACAGAGGACGCTGCATTTTCCTCTGCTCCCTGGGCCCTGCCCTCTGACCCGAGCAGAGAAGCATCACCTGATAGTCACAGGAGAGGCAGACGCGAGAACGGGGGAGCCAGGCTCAGCCAGTGCTGCAGAGACACATGGTACTCAAGAGAGCTTTGCCCTCTGGGGAGGTCTCTACCTCGCGGGGTCTGGTTTCCCCGCTGCCTGACACGTCCGGCACCCATGGGCTCGGATCAGCAGTGTGAAGGCCACTCCTCACGGTTCCTATCTCTCCAGAGCCCTTGTTTGTCTTTCCTTAAGCTGGAGCTCAACCCAGCAAACTCCTTCCTCGTCCAGAACAGCTCTGAACAGGGCACGGCGTGCACCGTAAGTGGCCAGGGTGGGCATTACTACCAACAAGGGCTGGTTTGGTTCTGTCAAGAGAAGGCTGCTGTGCCTGAGAGGAAGAACTGGCGGGAGATAGTTCTAGATGGTTCCTCATCCGAGCACCATGCTCAGAGTTGCTCCACGTTCAGGGTGGGGGTGCGTGGTTGACCACACACGACTGTTCCTTTCCTTGGATCTCAGCTCCGGCTTGGCTCTTTTTTTTTTTTTTTTTGCTTTTTGGGTCACACCCGGCAATGCTCAGGGGTTTCTCCTGGCTCTGCACTCAGGAATTACTCCTGGCGGTACTGGGGGACCATATGGGATGCCGAGGATCGAACCTGGGCGGCATGGGCCAGCCGGCGTGCAAGGCAAACGCCCTACCCGCTGGGCTATCGCTCCGCCCCCAGCAAGCTCTTTTTACCCGAACCAATTTGAAGGCAAATTATGCCCAACAATGTCAGAACTCGTTTGAAATAACCAATCACACATTTAATTTGCTTGTACAGTGGCAAGCAGTGAACAGAAACTCAGCAGAAGCCAGGCTGCATCTATATTTAAACTCCTCGTCCTGTTGAGGGAGCTGCCTGCCGAAGGGAACTCCAGAGCTCAGTGGTAATCATCTCCGGCAGGCAGTTTCCGCTAATTAGGGAAGAAACGTCCTAATTTATAAGGGAAAAGACAGTTGTCTTGAGAGTAATTAATTTCTGCCGTGAAAAATGCATATATTAGTACGGTTACCTTCAAGAATTAATTACCTCATCTCTGACTATTTGTCTTTTCTGCAAGGCTCCTCTCTTCAAAACATAATTAAAATATTTAGCACATAACACATCAGAGACCACGGCGGTGCTAGTTCAGAGCCACGTAGGAGGCAAACACAGGGTTTGTAAACAAGCTGCAGAATCTCGCTTAACCGTCTTTGCACGGGGACTTTGGGGCCAGGCCAGGACACATTCTGTCTTCTGAGCCAAACTCCTGCCAAGCTCAGCCTTGAGCTGTGGCTGGATCAAGAAACCGTGGCTGACATGTTTGGTTATTGCTTTTCCTGATGTGGAGGTTTTGCTCCATGGAACAAATGTTGCTGGGTGACGTTGTTCTCTTGGCGTCTGCTGTAGCGTGCAGAGAGACCCTCGGTTGTGTTCCAAGCCCTGGATCCCATGTTTTCTGTGCCCATGAGGAAGGAGCCTTTTTTTAAAGTATTTTATTATACCACCGTGAGATATACAAATAAAAAGATATACAATTAAAAAGTTCATATTTGGTTTTGTTCATACAGTGTTCCAGCACCCGTCCCTCCACCAGTGCCCATCTCCCACCACCAACGTCCCCGGTTCCCTCCCCCTTCACAAGCCCTGCTCCATGGCAGGTTCTTTATTTCTTTCCCTTTCTCTCTCTTTCTCTTTTCCTTCCCCTCCAGACTATGGATTACAGAACATACATTAAAGGGTTGTCATGTGTATCCTTTTGCCTCTATTTAATGCTCAGTTCTAGGTTGGCATTAGTACCCTCGACAATTGTTAGCACACTGTTCCATTTTCTTTTTTTAATTTTTTATTTTTACAATTACAAAGATATACAATTAAAAAGTTCATATTTGGGATTTGGTCATACAGTGTTCCAGCACCCATCCCGCCACCGGTGCCCATCTCCCACCACCAACGTCCCCAGTTCCCTCCCCCTCCCCAGCCCGCCTCCAGGGCAGGTTCTTTACTTCTTTCCATTTCTCTCTCTTTCTCTTTTCCTTCCCCTCCAGACCATGGATTACAGAACATACATTAAAGGGTTGTCATGTGTATCTTTTTGCCTCTATTTAATGCTCAGTTCTAGGTTGGCATTAGTACCCTCAACAATTGTTAGCACACTGTTCCATTTTCTGTCTTACCTAACGTCTGACTCCCACACGTTTGTGATAATTTCCACCTTTGACCAGACCTCCTGATATATGTTTCACTTGACCTTGGATATTGGTATCATAATATGTACATATATATTTATGCCATGCAAATAAATGCAGTCATTCTGTATCTGTCTCTCTCCTTCTGGCTAATTTCGCTCAACATAATCTTCTCCATGTCCATCCATTTATAGGCAAATTTTATAACTTCATTTTTCCTAACAGCTGCATAGTATTCCATTGTGTAGATGTACCAAAGCTTCTTTATCCAGTCATCGATTTTTGGGCACTCTGGTTGCTTCCAGATTCTTGCTATTGTGAATAATGCTGCTATAACATAAAAGTAGGGATGGTGTTTCCGCTGCGTCTTTTTTGTTTCCCAGAGTAGATTCCCAGGAGTGGTATGGCTGGGTCAAATGGGAGTTCAATTTCTAGTCTTTGGAGGAAAGTCCATATTGTTTGAGGAAGGAGCGTTTACAGCCACCGCAGTGATGGCTGAAGCAACGGATGCAGGAAGTGTGATGTCACAGGCCACACCCTCATAGCACCCTAAATGCACCCCTAAGTTTACGCCAAGATCTCAACCACGGGTGTCGAGGAAGCTTGTATCCCACCATGAGTCAGGTGGGCGTGATTTCAGCACTTGTCCTCAGCACATAGGCTGCACAACTTCCGGCCTCTGTGGCAGTCAGACTGCGGGGGTCTTTGGCCTCCGCCTCCCAGCTGCCCTCACGCCGCACCAGGAGCGAAAGGGGCTGTGTCCACCAATCCGGGTCCTCATGGCAAATCCCCGAGTTCCGCTCTTCTGCCATACCAATGGGAGTGACTCACCAAGACGCGCTTTTTCTTTCATGAAAACTTTTTCATTGGTTCAAGAGTGGTGGTTTATAGGACTGCTCGTGGTGGTCTTATACATATAATTCCAACACCACACCCATCACCAGTTTCTGAGTCTTATTATTTAATGGAAATAAGAACTACATGCAAAAGGTGAGAGTCAAATTAATAAGTGTGAATTGCACATTTTTTTCCTGATTGGGCTCCAGGTATAATCTTCCACCACTGATCTTGTCAGCACTGTCCGTGTCCCTCCACCAAATCCCCTGGTTTCCTCTGATCCCAGCCTGCCTCTATGGTAGACACTGTTTGCCGGTTGTAGTTTATAATGCTTCTATTGTTTTCTGTTTCGGGGCCACACCGGATAAGCTCAAGGCCTACTCCATGCTCTATACTCAGAGGTCACTCCTGGCAGAATCGGGAGGGCCAGAGTCCAGGCTTATGTCTGCTTCTACTATCCCAAGATATTCCTCTCTCTTACTCAGCCAGCCACGGGGACGTGGCGCTCCCTCACGGCAAGTTTCCTCTCTCTTACTCCGAGCAGCCTGCCACGGGGACGTGGCGTTTCCCTCACAGTGAGTTTCCTCTCTCTTACTCAGAGCAGCCTGCCATGGTGACTTGGCCTTTCCGTCAGCCAGTTTCCTCTCTCTTACTCAGAGCAGCCTGCCACGGGACGTGGCATTTCACTCACGGCGAAGTTCCTCTCTCTTACTCCGAGCAGCCTGCCACGGGGACTTGGCGTTTCCCTCACAGCCAGTTTCCTCTCTCTTACTCCGAGGCGAGTTTCCTCTCTCTTACTCTGAGCAGCCTGCCACGGGGACGTGCCATTTCCCTCACAGCGAGTTTCCTCTCTCTTACTCCGAGCAGCCTGCCCCGGGACGTGGCGTTTCCCTCACGGCCAGTTTCCTCTCTCTTACTCCGAGCAGCCTGCCACGGAGACTTGGCGCTTCCCTCAAGGCTAGTTTCTTCTCTTTCTCAGAGCAGCCTGCCACGGGGACGTGGCATTTCCCTCACGGCCAGTTTCCTCTCTCTTACTCAGAGCAGCCTGCCACGGAGACTTGGCGTTTCCCTCATGGCGAAGTTTCCTCTCTCTTACTCCGAGCAGCCTGCCACGGGGACTTGGCGTTTCCCTCAGAGACAGTTCCTCTCTCTTACTCCGAGGTGAGTTTCCTCTCTCTTACTCCGAGCAGCCTGGCACGGAGACATGGCATTTCCCTCACGGCGAAGTTTCCTCTCTCTTACTCCGAACAGCCTGCCACAGGGAGTTGGTGTTTTTCTCACGGCGAGTTTCCTCTCTCTTACTCCGAGCAGCCTGTCACGGGGACCTGGAGTTTTCCTCACAGCGAAGTTTCCTCTCTCTTACTCCGAGCAGCCTGCCACGGGGCGTGGCGTTTCCCTCACGGCCAGTTTCCTCTCTCTCTTACTCCAAGGCGAGTTTCCTCTCTCTTACTCCGAACAGCCTGCCACGGAGACGTGGCGTTCCCCTCAAGGCTAGTTTCTTCTCTCTTTCTCAGAGCAGCCTGGCACGGGACATGGCATTTCCCTCACGGCGAAGTTTCCTCTCTCTTACTCCGAGCAGCCTGCCACGGGACGTGGCGTTTCCCTCACGGCCAGTTTCCTCTCTCTTACTCCGAGGCGAAGTTTCCTCTCTCTTACTCCGAACAGCCTGCCACGGGGACGTGGCATTTCCCCCACGGCCAGTTTCCTCTCTCTTACTCCGAGCAGCCTGGCACGGGACATGGCATTCTCCTCACGCCGAAGTTTCCTCTCTCTTACTCCGAGCAGCCTGCCACGGGACGCGGGGCGTTTCCCTCACGGCCAGTTTCCTCTCTCTTACTCCGGAGGGGAGCCTCTCTCTCTCTTACTCCGAGCAGCCTGCCACGGGGACTCGGCGTTTCCCTCACGGCGAGTTTCCTCTCTCTTACTCCGAGGCAGCCTGCCACGGAGGCGTGGCATTGGTTTCCTCTCTCTTTCTCAGAGCAGCCTGCCACGGGACGTGGCATTTCCCTCACGGCCAGTTTCCTCTCTCTTACTCAGAGCAGCCTGCCACGGGGACGTGGCATTTCCCTCACTGCCAGTTTCCTCTCTCTCTTACTCAGAGCAGCCTGCCACGGGGACTCGGCGTTTCCCTCACGGCGAAGTTTCCTCTCTCTTACTCCGAGCAGCCTGCCACGGAGGCGTGGCATTTCCCTCGAGGCGAGTTTCCTCTCTCTTTCTCAGAGCAGCCTGCCACGGGGACGTGGCATTTCCCCTCACGGCCAGTTTCCTCTCTCTTACTCAGAGCAGCCTGCCACGGGAGCGTGGCATTTCCCTCACGGCCAGTTTCCTCTCTCTTCGAGCAGCCTGCCACGGGACTTGTCTTAATGAACACGGCGAAGTTTCTCAAGTGAACACATCAGAGTGCAGGAGAGGCGGTTCCGGTAAGCACTCAGGGTTCTCTCCTGGAAGTGCTCCCGATGTTGTGTGTGCCGGGATCCAACCCAGGTCTCAGCAGGCAAGCCGAGGGGGACCTCGGTCCTTTGAGAAACCTTCCTGGCTGCTCAGGGCGCAGTTGCCCATGAAGGACAACGGCCAGCCCCCTGCCCACTTGAGCTCCCTGCGGGGGGGAATTAAAAAGAAACCTTGCCTCCCATCCAGCGCCAAGACAGGAGAGGGGACAAGCAAATCACTGTCGATGTTCTGCAAAGTACCTGGGCTATAAGTGGCGACACGCGGACAGGCAGAGAGCCGGCGCAGACCACTCCCTGCCGAGCGCCATGCGGACAGCCCCAGTCGCAGCCCACCGGCAGTGGGCAGACGCGGCTTTCTGCCGGAAGGTGAGGAGGAAGGAGCCGAGAGCTGAGCAGGAGCTCTCCTGAGAGGGAGTCGCACTGGACGCTGCCTCCTGGGCCCTGCATTCTGGCACACTCCAAAGGACCCTGCTGTGGCCGGCAAGATGCAGGACACAGGCGAGAGGGCACAGGGATGGTCCCCTTGAGAGCCGCGGGGCGGGTGGGGCAGTTGGGGCCTTCCACACGGCCCACCCCGCTTTGATCCCCAGCACCGCCTTGGGCCCCTGAGCACTACCAGGAGCACTGCTGGGTGTGGCCCAACCCCAGCCAGCCAGCCAGCCACAGGTTATAATATTACAACATGTAGATATAATACACTCTTAGAAATAATACACTCTCCATGTTTAATGTGTATAATTAGTATTTTTTTAAACATGTATGTTCACCAGGGTGGAAAAAACCAGAGTTTCACCCTGCAGCAGTCTTTCTTAAATCCGGCTCAGGTATGCCGGTCCAGAGACTCGCAGACATGGGGGCAGAGCTGCTACTGGCTCTCCCCATGACCAGCCGCTCACGAGGCGCCCGGGAGGGATGGTGGGTTCTAGCCGTGGCCCACCACCCCAGCAGAGTCTCACAAGAAGCCAGAGGAACCCCACACCATAAGGGCCACCATTTTCCACATCCGGACTTCTCTCTCGTCAGAACTCCACCCAGCAGACCAGCCTATTAGCGCCCGGCTTGCGCGGCTGCTTGCAGCCGCGCGGTTCATCAATAAATGCTGGACTTAGAGATGCCTACAAGAATATGCTACCTGCACGGCAGAGCCTGGCAAGCTACCCGTGTTGTATTTGATATATATGCCAAATACCAGTAACAATTATAGACCTCATTCCGGAATGGATTGAGGCTCTTTATGTTCCTGGAGTAAGCAGATGCCTTGGGCTCTACTAGCATGAGACAGGACAATCGAGATGCTACTGGGGCCCGCTCGAGCAAATCGATGATGAACGGGAAGACAGTGATACAGTGATGTTCACCATGATTGTAGGAATCCCCTTTTAAAGGGCTCTTACACTGATAGTATTTGCCTCGTAAAGGCCTCTTAAAGGGATCGTGTAACAGTTGGGAAACTGTTATACAGTTGAGCCCAAGGTTCTGAACCTGGCCAGAGACTATAAATAGGGGTCACAGGAGAGCAGCCTGAGGGCTTCTGGATGAAGAGAGCAGTGGCCTCTGGTGTCTGGGCCATAAAGCCAGCACCTGGGCCATGGGCCCCTGGCGCCTGAGCCGGATGCCAGCACTAGGGAGGAGAAGCTGCTCCTGGTGCCTAGGCCCGAGGGCCAGCAACAGAGCCATGAGGCCTGGTGCCTGAGCCTGAGAGCTGACACCAAGACTATAGGGCAACAGGGCAACAGGACCAAATGCTGGAACTCAGAGAAATAGTTGGGGACTTAGAGAAACAGTGAAATAGAGGCAACAGGATGAAGCAATATAATATTGTGAAACAGAGATAGGGGCATAGCCGAGGAGTCCAGAGGATAGAGACCCTGAATAGAAAGGACCTAAGAAAAGGAGTCCTGAAAACAAGAGGTCCTGGGGAAGGACCTACCTGAAGCCCTGAACAGAGATGTCTGGAAGGTGGTGTGTGTGGGCAATGTGTTCAGCAATGTCTTCTCCTTCAGCCTGAACGAGAACCTGTTGATGCAGGCGAGGCAGAAGCAGCGGCGGCAGGTCTCTGTCCCATCGCGATTCCCAGGGTTCTTCGATATTTTCAAGAATGAAAATATTGAATAATAAAGATGCTCAGACTCAGAATTAGAAAGTAGAAAAGTTTATTGGAAAATAGAGGAGAGCGGAAAGGAACTCCCCTTGGGGGGGAGGAACTTAGTATAGGACTAAGTTAAAGTAAGTGATTGTATAGGCTCTTTTAAAGGCCTCCTGCATTGTTATCAACCAAGTATTACAGAGAATGCCAGAAATCTTCAGGGTGGTCTGGCTGGTTTGGGTCTTTCTGGCTATCGGCCTCAGGTATTGTTTATGATCTTAGTCTTGTGACTCCTGGTTCCAAAGAGAATTGTATGGTTCTGGGAAAGTCGGGAATGTTAGAGATAGGGCCTTAGGATGAGGCGGGGTAGGTTAATGGGAGAACTGGAGCTGCTGACAAGGAGAAACTGTGGGCTTCTCTCAGGTTGGCAAGGGGAAACTGAGGCTTCTCTCAGGTTGGCAAGGGGAAACTGAGGCTTCTCTCAGGTCGGCAAGGGGAAACTGAGGCTTCCTCCTTCATTGTGGGGAGAGGGTCAGAGGTCCCTGGAGAGAGAGGTTCCTGCAGTGAGCAGCAAGGTGTGCTCAAGTGCTTGGGAATCAGGCTTGGGGGCCTGCAAAACCTCTCCCCAAAACCTCTCCCCTTCATCCTGGCTCAAACCTACAGACTGACTCCTGGTCTCCCAGACCTGTGCTCCTTCCCCAGACCCTCTGCTGTGCTACAGAACGCTGTAAGTGACAGGTGTGGATGCCTGTGGCCTGCCCTCGCAGGGAAGGGAGGAGCCAGGGAATGTCCTCAGGCTGCATCCTGCATGTGGCTGGCCAGGCCAGGCGGAGCTCAGCTCATATTTCACGGCCCTGCATGAGACTCCACAGCATCTGGGCTGACAAGCCTGACACGGGTCCCGAGCAGTGGCCTCCTGGGAGTCCCCCGCCAGCACCTGGAGGCCGTAGAAGCTTGAGGTGAGTTTTCCTGCCACCTGCCGAGGGCACAGAAGCAGGTAGGAAGGCAGGAAGGTAGGATGAAGAGAGGTTGCTTGCTTTTCATGCCTGGTTAGACATTGGACACCTCAGAGTGAAAAGGTAGACCCCGAAAAACCAGACCAAAAAGAGTTAACAGGGATACAATGAAAAGGAATGCTAACTGGGCTTTGCAAGACTTGTTAACCAGATACCTAAGGAGCTGGCTTGCAGTAAATTTCACAACGCAGAGTACTAACCACTGTACGATCACGGCGACAGTAAATTTCAAGTCCCTCCTAATTGATAGTTGATAAGGATTGTCAACCAGATAATGGATAGTTGATAAGGATTGTCGACCAGATACCTAGGGAGACTCCAAAGATATCCCTGTGTAAACACTCTAAATATCAGCGTGACATCTTGGGCATTCTGGCAGTAAATCACAAGTCTCTCCCAATCTCCTGAGTTTGCTATGTTGCAAAAGTTCTTTGTCTTAGAGTGCTATAAAAACTGTGCTGTATCTCAGTTCGGGGCTCTTAGCCTCTAGCCTGCCATCGGTTATGCTGGCATGCTTGGAAAATAAAATAAAACCCTTGCTATTGCATAGGCCCGGTCTCTCAGAGTTTTCCTTGACAGGTGCGGCGTTCCGAGGCTCCCAGTCGGTCACCCATCGGGCGGCCAACCCTTTCAAGAGCACAGGGTCTTCTAATAGCTCAGGGCAGGAGAGGGGGCACCAGCACTCAGGGGATGGGGCTGTCACTTGCCACACTCAGACTCTGGGCAACTGTGATGAAACACACGTCCACATGCCTTAGAGGCCTAACACTTCCCAGGTGTTTACTGTTGATGAGATCAATTGAGGTAGTGGGGTACTAGGAAGGGGGCCTGCTCTGTCTGGGGGAGCCATGGGGGCTTTCAAAGCCACTTCCCTCACAGCCACTAGAGCACCTGATGCCTGGTCATTGCTCCGTGCATGTGGAGAACCCGGAAAACTTTCAGAGTGAGCAATGATGCCATCACCCCTTCTGACCTCCAGTCTCGAAGGGCCTAGGAAGAGGCATTTGAAAGGCTGGTTTCACATCCAGTTTCAGGAGCTGCCGTCTCCCCCTGAACATGGCTGTTGCTTGGTTTCCAACACTGAGGCACCTGCTGCCTCCAAGGGAGTGGGCAGGCCTTTTCCTCCAGCTGCTGGCCATAAGCTTCAGGTCCCAGGAGCAGGCGTGCCCAAAGGAAAGGGAGGTGCTTCTGCTGCTCCCACAGTCTCCACACAGATCTGGGGATTTGTTCTCCTTCATCTGCCACCAGCAGCTAAGGGCTGCGACTTTACCCGCCAACCCCGCTACCTAGCACAGTGCTCCCTGCCCCCGTAGCCCCGATATCAGGCCCTCAGTAAGAGTCTAAATTAACGGCAGAGATGGCCACCTCCAGTAACAGACTTACCAGGGTCCCAAACAAAGCTAGTGGCATCTAAGCCTGGACCCCACCTGTTCTATCTTCCAGGGCTTTTCCCCTTCTGTCGGGGTGCTCCGCCGGGTCCCTGACAGTGCCGGGAAGCGAGTTCCCTTCTACCTCCGGCCGGCGAGGAATGGATGAAAACTCAGGAATCCGATGCAGTTTTAAAAGGCTTTACTTATCACAGGTTCAGGCATACAAATCAGCAAAATGAAAAACCCGATGCTTAGGATTCCAGGCTAGAACCCCAGCCACGTGTAGGCCAAG
Organism: Cryptotis parvus; assembly: GCA_021461705.1. Classification (NCBI taxonomy): domain Eukaryota; kingdom Metazoa; phylum Chordata; class Mammalia; order Eulipotyphla; family Soricidae; genus Cryptotis; species Cryptotis parvus. Next base: position 44,366 of record JAJIBD010003848.1, on the reverse strand, counting down.
ATGGCGACCACGATGTGTAAAAGCTTCCAAGGGGAATGCACGCTCACAAGGAGAGAGATCCCACAAGGAAGAAGGAGGGGAGAGCGGGAACCGGCTAGTTCATATCCCTGTAACTCAGACCTTCCTCCCACTGTTATGGAAAGCAGGGAGGGTCCAATGCCCTTAGGTAATCCCTCCCTGCACCTCACCTAGGGCCTTTATTGTGCTAATGTTTTGAGCCGAAATCTGCTTGGGAATGCCTCTGTAGTATAGAGAAGGGGGTTTCTGAGATGGCATGTCTCTGTACCAAAGACCAACACCAATGCCAGTTAAATATTTCTCCAAGCCTTCACAAGTCTCCTCTACTTCATTGTAGTTTTATATTTTAGTTGCCTTTGAGTATATCAGGGAGCCATGCTTGTTTGCTTGGAAGCAAACAGCATTTCTCTCTGGTCTAATTACTTAGGGGTCCAGCGTGGCCAGGCTAATATGCTGGTAAGATCTAGCTAGTCCCACGATGATTGTGGTAGCATGGGAGAATATTTATACCAGCTAGTACAGCATACATGGTCGGATAAACTGCCACATTTAGACTACCCCCTTATCTACGGAGTGATTTGCGGGAGGCAATCCAGAGCAGATGCAGCGGCCCTTAGGAGTCCTGCAACACCTTCCATACACCCCCTCTCCTGGCTGGTCCCATCAGCTGGGCCTGCTCCCAAGAGCCCTTCAGAACCAAGGCAACCCCCTGTGTTATCCAATCATGAGGGATCACCATGAACTATCTATGCTTTCTCCGAACTCCCAGCTCCACCTGAGGGAGGCCTTGGCTCTTCCAATGTGCGGGCCGCTGCACACCTGGAATCAATTCTATCTTCATTGAGACTCATGGGCCTGGAGATCTGGAGAAGGGGCTCAGCAATCTTGCCTTAATGAGGTACTTGCAGGTGATTCCAATGTATGTGTGAGAACCACGGAGTTCCAGAAACAGCCACTGGGGAGTTCGGATCCCATAAATACCTCTGGGCGGAAGCAGCTTTACTGGTCTGAGTGGGGATCTGCTGTATCTTTCCAGGTACCTCCTGAATGCTCCAGAGAACAACGTGGTCAGCTGCCCTTTTTGATGCTGCGTCTGAAGGGAGACTCTCTTCCCTGGGCCCTGGCCACGGAAGAGGAGTGTGGTCTGCTTAGAAGTCCAGGAGCAGCGCTGCCAGAGGTTCGTGCCCGCTGATGAGGGGTGATGCTTGCACTACCAGAGTGGGTGCCCTTATGTGAAGGCTGCTCTCCAGGTGAAGCGCCTGCTTTGGCTTGACTAGAAAAATGGGGGTTTGGGTTCTGGCTCTGCTCGTATGAGACTGAGGGCTGCAGAAACTCTGAGCGTGGTCTGCGAGTCTGGGCCTGTAACATGCTGAGGCGATGCGGGCCACCTCACTAGCCCACCCCCGTACCCCTCTTTGTTTCTGGGGTGGGAAGGGGTCTGGCAGAGCCCCCAGCAGAGGTTCTGAGGCATGGGGAAAAGGATTTCGTGCTTCTTAATCAGGCTCCTATGAGAACTCCGGAATTGAGGGAATGAGGGGAGACAGGAAGTCACAGGGCCTGAGGGTGGAGAGGAAGGGAACAGGAAGCTAGAACTTGGGCAGTCCTAGGGGGTGGCAGGGAGGGCGTTCTAACTGTTGCTTGAGGGTGTCACGGGACCCCTGTGTTGTCCAGTACAAGCCTGAATCACTGACTGGCACCACTGGATGGATTCCTGACTTTCTCTGGGCGTGGGTCCCCGCAGGAGTGTACCCTGAGGGTCTTGCCCCACTCTCCCAGTTCTGGAAGGTGCCCCCTCAAAGTCTGGTCTCTCCCATCTCCCCAGAACTGCCCTCACGTGAGGTTCCCTTGCATCTGTGGGTGTTGCTGGCGCCCCTAAAATGCTGCTCCCTGCACTCTGCCCCTTGCCTCTTGGCCTTGCCTGGAGGAGCATCTTCAGTTTGGCCTTTGAGCGAGTTCCCCTTGGCTTCTGGGGAAATTGAGTCTCAGCTGACCATGCCCCCTTTGATTTCCCTCCCTCCCCAGGCCATGCTGAGTGTTGCTAATGCCATCAGTGTGCAGGCTTGTGTTGTGTTTCTTACCCTAATCACCGCCTTCCGAATCATATCCCATTTGCCTCAGTTTCCTTTCAGGTTGGGGGAGTGGGCTACAGACAGCAAACGTGAGGGGGAGGCGAGACCTTTTATCTTTTAAGGGTTTCCTGAGTTCAGGGGTAGAAGATGAGGTCCAGGTGGAGCTGTTGGGGAGACCCTAACCATGAGCCCCACAGAGGACAGCCAGGGGGGGGGAGCACCCTTTGCCTGAGGGGCAAAGGGCCTTCAGAGTCTAACTGGCCATTATGTGTGTGGACAGGGGGCAGGAGGCCACTGCTAACCTGTCCTGCTTCCGCCAGCAACTGATCATCTTATTAGAGGGCCCAGCTGCATCGTGCAGATCCAAGGCCAGGTCCTGTCATAAGGTGATGGATCCCTACGTCTCTGTCCACTATTGGCCAGGCTGCTTCCAGTTCCTGGGGTGTCCCCCTCACTCCAGCCTCAGTGCTTCCACCTGAAGTTTCCTGCCTCCCACTGTGTATTAGATCCAGCCCGACTGCCTGGATCCTGCTGTGTCTGTGTCCTGGTCTCCCATTGATGTGCAGGCTGGATGCTGGGTCAGCAGAAGCACACCCGGTTATCTTGCCCGGCTCATGTCCACATGAAAGCTAGGTCCTGCTATCTGTCGTAAGAGTTCTGTCCCCAGATTTTAGGGCGGGTGGGGCTTGACTTTGCCTTGCCTTACCAGGGAGTGTTCCTGGTTTCATTCTCTGTTGGGGCGCTCCGCGGGGTCCCCGACAGTGCCGGGAAGCGAAGTTCCCTTCTACCTCCGGAGCCGGGCAAGGAACGAATGAAAACTCAGGAATCCGATGCAGTTTTAAAAGGCGTTACTTATCACAGGTTCAGGCATACAAATCAGCAAAAGGAAAAGCCTGGTGCTTAGGATTCCAGGCTAGAACCCCAGCCACGTGTAGGCCAAGATGGCGACCACCACGTGTAAAGGTTTTGTAAAAGGAGAATAAGGCTTCCAAGGGGAATGAGCGCTCACAAGGAGAGATCCCACAAAGAAGGAGGCCTGGAGAGCGGGAACCGGCTAGTTTATATACCTGTAACTCAGACCTTCCTCCCACTATTATGGAAAGCAGGGAGGGTCCAATGCCCTTAGGTAATCCCTCCCTGCACCTCACCTAGGCCCTTTAGTATGCTAATGTTTTGAGCCGAAATCTGCTTGGGAATGCCTTTGTAGTGTAGAGAAGGGGGTTTCTGAGATGGCATGTCTCTGTACCAAGGACTAATACTAATGCCAGTTAAATATTTCTCCAAGCCTTCACAAGTCTCTTCATAGTAGTTTTATATTTTAGTTGCCTTTGAGTATATCAGGGAGCCATGCTTGTTTGCTTGGAAGCAAACAGCATTTCTCTCTGGTCTAATTACTTAGGGGTCCAGTGTGGCCAGGCTAATATGCTGGTAAGATCTAGCTAGTCCCACGATGATTGTGATAGCATGGGAGAATATTTATACCAGCTAGTACAGCATACATGGTCGGATAAACTGCCACATTTAGACTACCCCCTTATCTACGGAGTGATTTGCGGGAGGCAATCCAGAGCAGATGCAGCGGTCCTTAGGAGTCCTGCAACAATTCTCTTTTTTTTTAATATATCTTCAACACCTTCGGACTGATCCTCTCTCCCTGCCCACTACTGCAGCTGCCAGGCTCCTGCCTCTCTTTACCTCCCACCCCAAGAGCTGGGGGCACGCATCGTGTCTGGTATTTGGCTGCGCTTTGGCTGAATGCCACAAACCTGGTAGCAGGGCAACTGGGCGCCACAGCTGCTGAGGTGCTTCAGGGGCAGTGTGTGACCAGGGGGGTCGGGCTTCATGGGCTTCTTGGCTAGGGGAAGTGTTGTGCAGGAATGTGAAGAATGCACCAGGAGCAAAGTCCACTCTGCCGCCATGCTAGCGCTGTCCTGGCCCAGCTCTAGGCACCCATTGGAAGTCACCAAAGCATCTTCTGAGCCTCTCCATGCCTTTGCTCCACGCCTCTCCTTAAGGCAGAGAGGGTGGCGCCGGGGGAGCACTGCTCAGCTTCTGAACTGGATTTTTTTTCCTCTTTTTGCTGCATTGGTCTTCAGAACTGAATTGGGGGTTGCTGGCGGAGTAGCCAAGGTTTTTGATGGTTTCCCAAGGTTCGTGGCAAGTTTGGTTTGCTGGACTTGAGCAGTGCATGGTTCTTCTTAGGAGGGTTTGCCTGCAGAAAGTGTGTGGAAGGTAGAGTCGTGAGCTTGCATCCGACGTTTTTTAGCCTCACTTCACACACACACACACACACACACACACACACACACCACACCCCCTAACCCATGTCTGTCAATGCTACTAGTAGTTGGGGATGTTTTGCAGGAGATCCTGAATGCAACACTTGCTGTCATAAGACTTGTAATTTTTCTTGTCATGCTGAGCTGTGTTTAGATCTCTTATAATACATAATCTTCCTTGTCAAGACCCTGAAGGAACGGTTTGAGGCTCTTCATATTCCTGAATCAACCAGATGCCATTGGGCTACATTGGCACGTGATAGGGTCCAATGGAAATGTTACTGGCGCCCGCTCGAGCAAATCGATGAATAACTGGATTCAAGTGATGAAGTGATCAAGTAATAATACATCACTGTATCACTGTCTTCCCGTTCATCGATTTGCTCGAGCGGGCCCCAGTAACATCTCCATGTCCTGTCTCTCATGATAGTAGAGCCCAAGGCATCTGCTTGCTCCAGGAACATAAAGAGCCTCAAACCATTCCGGAATGAGGTCTATAATTGTTACTAGGATTTGGCATATATATCAAACACAACACGGGTAGCTTGCCAGGCTCTGCCGTGCAGGTAGCATACACTTGTAGGCATCTCTAAGTCCAGCAATTATTGATGAGCAGCGCGGCAAGCGGCCGCACGAGCCGGGCGCTGATAGGCTGGTCTGCTGGGTGGAGGTCTGACGAGAGAGAAGTCCGGATGTGGAAAATGGAGGCCCTCATGGAGTGGGGGGGGGGGTCGCCTGGCTTGTTGCGAGGCTCTGCTGGGATGGTGGGCCAGGGCTAGAACCCACCATCCCTCCCGGGCTCCTCGTGGAGCGGCTGGTCACAGGAAGAGCCAGTAGCAGCTTTGCCCCACGTCTGCAAGTGATAATACATAATGAAGAGAAACCAAGAAGCAGTGTTGGTCAGTGTTGGGACAGATAGAACTGTCTGGTGCAGTTAAATTCGGGTGTGTCAGTTACCACTGGTAGTAATTCGGGCACAACACTATTGTGTCTATTTCAAGATGTAATTTATTAGTTGAGATTCACTTTCTCCCTCTCTTACTGAGTTTGAAACAATTGCAGCCCTATAACTTTCAAAGAAGGGTCATTATGTATAACATCAGCAGGGATTACTATACATTGGGGTCATTTTTTTAATCTACCGTGTTGAAGAAAACCAACATTCTTACAGAAGGTGGGTGGCTAGAATTGCTGTGTATTGCTATGAAGTATCGGATAGTATTTCTGCTATGTGTTTTTCGGTCTCTAGGGTATATTCCCAGGAGTGCTATTGCTGGATCAAATGGGAGCTCAATATCTAGTTTTCGGACGAATGCCCATATTTTCCAAAAGGGCTGGACCGGTCGGCACTCCCAACAGTGGATCAGAGTCCCTTTTTCCCCACATCCACGCCAGCACCGGTTGTACTTGCTGTTTTGGATGTGTGCCAGTCTCTGTGGTGTGAGATGGTACCTCATTGTTTTGATTTGCATCTCCCCGATGATTAAAGATGAAGAGCACTTTTTCATATGTCTTTTGGCCATTCAAATTTCTTCTTTTTGGAAGCTTCTGTTCATTTCTTCTCCCCATTTTTTGATGGGGTTGGCTGTTTTTTTCTTGTGAAGGGCTACCAGTGCCTGATATATCCTGGATATTAACCCCTTGTCAGATGGGTATTGGGTGAATATCCTTTCCCACTCTGTGGATTGTCTTTGTATCTTGGTCACCGTTTCTTTTGAGGTGCAGAAGCTTTTCAATTTTATATAATCCCATTTGTTTATCTTTGCTTCCATTTGCTTGGTCAGTGGAGTGTCGTATTTAAAGATACTTTTAGTTTCAATGTCGTAGAGCGTTTCTCCTATGTTTTCTTCAATGTACCTTATAGATTCATGTCTGATGTTGAGATCTAGAATACATTTTGATCTGACTTTTGTGCATGGCATTAGAAGGAGGTCTAAGTTCATTTTTTACACGTAGATGCCCAGTTTTCCCAGCACCATTTGTTGAAGAGGCTTTCTTTGCTCCACTTAATATTTTTTGCTTCTTTATCGAAGATTAAGTGGTTGTATATTTAAGAGTGTGTTTCAGGATATTCAGTTCTATTCCATAGGTCTATGGGTCTGTTTCTATACCAATACCACACTGTCTTAATTACAACTGCTCTGTAGTAGAGCTTGAGGTTGGGGAAAGAGATACCTCCCATCTTTTTCCCAAGGATTGCTTTAGCTATTTGTGGGGGTTTATTATTCCATACAAATTTCAGGAGTGTTTGTTCAATTCCTTTGAAGAACATCATGGGTATCTTTATAGGGACACCATTGAATGTGTATAAAGCTCTAGGGAGTATTACCATTTTGATAATGTTAATCCTTCCAATCCATGAGCAGGGAATGTGTCTCCATTTCCTCAGGTCCTCTTTTATTTCCTGAAGTAACGTTTTGTAGTTTTCTTTGTAGAGATCCTTCACATTCTTTGACAAACTGATTCCTAGGTATTTGATTTTCTTCAGCGCATTTGTGAATGGGATAGTTTGTTTAATGTCCCTTCTCTCTTTCGCTGTTTGCATATAGGAAGGCCATTGACTTTTGGGTATTGATTTTGTACCTGCCACTCTACTATAGGAATGTATTATTTCTAGGAGCCTCTTGGTAGAGAGTCTCGGGTTTTCCAGATATAATATCATGTCATCTCCAAATAGTGACAACTTGGCTTCTTCCCTTCCTATCTGGATGCCCTTAATGTCTTTTTTCTTCCCTGATTGCTATGGCAAGTACTTCCAGTACTATATTGAATAGAAGTGGTGACAGTGGGCAGCCTTGTCTTGTCCCTGATCTTAAGGGGAAGGCTTTCAGTTTTTCCCCATTGAGAAAGATGCTCGCTGTGTGCTTGTAATAGATGGCCTGGATTATCTTGAGGAAGGTTCCTTCAATCCCCATTTTACGGAGAGCTTTCATCATGAACGGGTGTTGAATCTTGTCAAATGCCTTCTCTGCATCTATTGATATGATCATATAGTTTTTATTCTTTTTGTTGATATGATGTATTATGTTGATTGACTTGTGGATGTTGAACCATCCTTGCATTCCCGGGATGAATCCCACTTGGTCATGGTGTATAATCTTTTTATGACTCTTTGGATTCTATTTGCTAGTATTTTGTTGAAGATCTTAGCATCTGTGTTCATCAGGGAGATTGGTCTGTAGTTTTCCTTTTTTGTGACATCTGTCTGCTTTGGGTATCAGGGTGATATGTGCCTCGTAAAAGCTATTTGGGAGTGTTTCTGTTTTTTCTATTTGCCGGAAGAGCTTGAAAAGAATTGGGAGTAGGTCCTCTTTATAAAGGTTTGGTAGAATTCACTGGTGAATCCATCTGGACCTGGGCTTTTGTGTTTGGGGAGACTTTTGATTACTGATTCCATCTCCTCGATGGAGATAGGTTTGTTGAGGCATTCCAAATCTTGTTGCAGACTTGGGTGGCTATAGGAATTCAGGAATTTGTTCAATTCTTCTAGTTTCTCTTGTTTCATGCATACAGGCTCTCATAGTAATCTCCGATGTTTTGAATTTCTGTGGTTTCTGTTGTGATGTCCCCATTTTCATTTCTATTTATTTAGGTTCTCTCTTTTCCTTTTCTTACAAGTCTTGCAAGTGGTTTGTCAATCTTGTTTATTTTTTCAAAGAACCAGCTTTTGGTTTCGTTGATCTTCTGGATTGTTTTTTGACATTCCATCTCATTGATTTCTGCTCTAAGTTTTATTTCTTTCTGCTTGGGCTGGGTTCCTTTTGTTGATCACTCTCTAAGATCTTAAGTTGTGAAGTCAGACTGTTCGTGATGACCTTTTCTTCTTTTCTGATGAATGCTTGAAGAGCTATGAACTTGCCTCTTAACACTGCTTTTGCTGTATCCCACAAGTTCTGGTAATTCTTGTCTTCAGTCTCATTTGTTTTTTTTTTTGAATTTTTTTTATTATACCACCGTGAAACATACAATTACAAAGGTGTTCATAATTGGTTCTTGGTAATACAGTATTCCAGCACCCATCCCTCCACCAGTGCCCCATTTCCACCACCAATGTACCCCTCCCCCTCCCCCCCCACCCGCCTTAATAGCAGGTACCCCAGTTTCCACTCTTTCTCTCTCTATCTCTCTCTCTGTCTCTGCATCTCTCTCCCTCTTATTTTACACATTGTGGCTAGCCCTGCAGATATTTAGAGTTTATCACTTAAGTCTCTTTGTGTATATTCAGTGGTGAGTTTTAATCTGCCATTACCATTTCCCATATTTATTAAAACACTGGTATCTATATCCTATTAATGAATGCAGTCATTCTATATCTGTCCTTTTCCTTCTGACTAATTTCACTCAGCATGATAGACTCCATGTCCATCCATTTGCAGGTAAATTTCATAATTTCATCCTTTCTGACAGCCGCATAGTATTCCATAGTGTAGATGAACCACAGTTCCTTTAGCCAGTCCTCTGTTCTCGGGCATTTAGGTTGTTTCCAGATTCTAGCTATAGTGAATAGCGCAGAGATGAATAAAGAAGTACAGATAGTGTTTCTGCTATGTGTTTTTCGGTCTCTAGGGTATATTCCCAGGAGTGCTATTGCTGGATCAAATGGGAGCTCAATATCTAGCTTTCGGAGGAATGCCCATATTGTTTTCCAAAAGGGCTGGACCAGTCGGCACTCCCACCAGCAGTGGATGAGAGTCCCTTTTTCCCCACATCCACGCCAGCACCGGTTGTTCTTGCTGTTTTGGATGTGTGCCAGTCACTGTGGTGTGAGATGGTACCTCATTGTTGTTTTGATTTGCATCTCCCTGATGATTAAAGATGAAGAGCACTTTTTCATATGCCTTTTGGCCATTCGAATTTCTTTTTTGGAAGCTTCTGTTCATTTCTTCTCCCCATTTATTGATGGGGTTGGCTGTTTTCTTCTTGTGGAGTGCTACCAGTGCCTGATATATCCTGGATATTAACCCCTTGTCAGATGGGTATTGGGTGAATATCCTTTCCCACTCTGTGGATTGTCTTGTATCTTGGTCACCGTTTCTTTTGAGGTGCAGAATCTTTTTAGTTTTATATAATCCCATTTGTTTATCTTTGCTTCCATTTGCTTGGTCAGTGGTGTGTCGTCTTTAAGGACACTTTTCGTTTCGATGTCGTAGAGCGTTTCTCCTATGTTTTCTTCGATGTACCTTATAGATTCATGTCTGATGTTGAGATCTAGAATCCATTTTGATCTGACTTTTGTGCATGGCATTAGAAGGAGGTCTAAGTTCATTTTTTTACATGTAGCTGCCCAGTTTTCCCAGCACCATTTGTTGAAGAGGCTTTCTTTGCTCCACTTAATATTTTTTGCTCCTTTATCGAAGATTAAGTGCTTGTATATTTGAGAATGTGTTTCAGGATACTCAGTTCTATTCGATAGGTCTACAGGTCTGTCTCTATACCAATACCACACTGTCTTAATTACAACTGCTCTGTAGTAGAGCTTGAGGTTGGGGAAAGTGATACCTCCCATCTTCTTTTTCCCAAGGATTGCTTTAGCTATTCGTGGAGTTTTATTATTCCATACAAATTTCAGGAGTGTTTGTTCAATTTCTTTGAAGAACATCATGGGTATCTTTATAGGGACCGCATTGAATCTGTATAAAGCTCTAGGGAGTATTACCATTTTGATAATGTTAATCCTTCAGATCCATGAGCAGGAAATATGTCTCCATTTCCTCAGGTCTTTTATTTCCTGAAGTAACGTTTTGTAGTTTTCTTTGTAGAGATCCTTTACATTTTTTGTCAAACTGATTCCTAGGTATTTGATTTTCTGCAGTGCACTTGTGAATGGGATAGTTTCTTTAATGTCCCTTCTCTTTCACTGTTTGCATATAGGAAGGCCATTGACTTTTGGGTATTGATTTTGTACCCTGCTACTCTACTATAAGAATGTATTATTTCTAGGAGCCTCTTGGTAGAGAGTTTTGGGTTTTCCAGATATAATATCATGTCATCTGCAAATAGTGATAACTTGGCTTCTTCCCTTCCTATCTGAATGCCCTTAATGTCTTTTTTCTTCCCTGATTGCTATGGCAAGTACTTCCAGTACTATATTGAATAGAAGTGGTGAGAGTGGGCAGCCTTGTCTTGTCCCTGATCTTAAGGGGAAGGCTTTCAGTTTTTCCCCATTGAGAATGATGCTCGCTGTGGGCTTGTAGTAGATGGCCTGGATTATCTTGAGGAAGGTTCCTTCAATCCCCATTTTACGGAGAGCTTTTATCATGAACGGGTGTTGAATCTTGTCAAATGCCTTCTCTGCATCTATTGATATGATCATATGGTTTTTATTTTTCTTTTTGTTGATATGATGTATTATGTTGATTGACTTGCGGATGTTGAACCATCCTTGCATTCCCGGGATGAATCCCACTTGGTCATGGTGTATAATCTTTTGATGACTCTTTGGATTCTATTTGCTAGTATTTTGTTGAAGATCTTAGCATCTGTGTTCATCAGGGAGATTGGTCTGTAGTTTTCCTTTTTTGTGACATCCCTGTCTGCTTTGGGTATCAGGGTGATATGTGCCTCGTAAAAGCTATTTGGGAGTGTTTCTGTTTCTTCAATTTGCCGGAAGAGCTTGAAAAGAATTGGGAGTAGGTCCTCTTTATAAAGGTTTGGTAGAATTCACTGGTGAATCCATCTGGACCTGGGCTTTTGTGTTTGGGGAGACTTTTGATTACCGATTCCATCTCCTCGATGGAGATAGGTTTGTTGAGGTATTCCAAATCTTCTTGTTGCAGACTTGGGAGGCTATAGGAATTCAGGAATTTGTCCATTTCTTCTAGGTTCTCTTGTTTCGTGGCATACAGGCTCTCATAGTAATCTCTGATCTTTTGAATTTCTGTGGTTTCTGTTGTGATGTCCCCGTTTTCATTTCTGATTCTATTTATTTGGGTTCTCTCTTTTCCTTTTCTTACAAGTCTTGCAAGTGGTTTGTCAATCTTGTTTATTTTTTCAAAAGAACCAGCTTTTGGTTTCGTTGATCTTCTGGATTGTTTTTTGACATTCCATCTCATTGATTTCTGCTCTTAAAGTTTTATTTCTTTCTTTCTGCTTGGGTTGGGTTCCTTTTGTTGATCACTCTCTAAGATCTTAAGTTGTGAAGTCAGACTGTTTGTGATGGCCTTTTCTTTTCTGATGAATGCTTGAAGGAAGAGCTATGAACTTGCCTCTTAACACTGCTTTTGCTGTATCCCACAAGTTCTGGTAATTCGTGTCTTCAGTCTCATTTGTTTCCAGGAATCTTTGGATTTCCTCTTTGATTTCTTTTATGACTTGCTGGTTGTTCAGCAGTGAGCTGTTTAGTTTCCAGGTACTTGGTATTGGTCTCCGTTTTTTGTGTACAATTAACGTCTATTTTCAGTGCATCATGGTCTGAAAAAATAGTTGGCACAATTTCTATCTTCTTGATTTTATGGAGGTATGATTTATGGCTCAGCATGTGATCTGTTTTGGAGTATGTTCCATGTGCACTGGAGAAGAAAGTGTATTCAGCTTTTTGGGGATGAAATGCCCTGTATATGTCTACCAGCCCTCTTTCTTCCATCTCTTCTTTTAGGGCCAGTATTTCCTTGGTAAGTTTCAATCTTGTTGATCTATCCAGGGTTGATAGAGCAGTGTTGAAGTCTCCAACTACAATTGTGTTGCTGTCAATGTCTTCTTTGAAGTCTATTAGTAGTTGTTTTAGGTATTTTGCTGGCCCCTCGTTGGGTGCATGTATGTTTAATAGCGTGATTTCTTCCTGATATATGCATCCCTTGACTATTAAGAAGTGACCTTCACTGTCCCTTCTGACCTTCTTCAGCCTGAAGTCTATGTTGTCAGATAGCAGTATGGCTACCCCAGCCTTTTTGGATGGGTTGTTTGAATGAAGGATTGTTTTCCAGCCTTTTATTTTGAGCCTGTCTTTGCTCCGATTGTTCAGGTGTGTTTCTTGCAGGCAGCAGAATGTCGGATTCAATTTTTTGATCCATTTTGCCACTCTGTGTCTCTTAACTGGTGCATTTAGACCATTGACATTGAGAGAGATTATGCGATTTTGTGCCATCTTTCTGTATAGGTTGGTTGTTGTTTTGGGTTATGTCTCGTCTTAGAGTAGATCTTTCAGTCCTTGTTTTAAGGTTGGTTTTGATTTTACAAAGTTCCTAAGCTATTTATCCAAGAAGTTGTATATCTCTCCTTCAAATCTTAGTGAGAGTTTAGCCGGATAAGGAATTCTTGCTGAGGCATTCATTTCATTGAGTTTTTTTACTCTATCCCACCACTGCCTTCGGGCTTGGAGGGTCTCTTCTGAGAAGTCTGCTGAGTCAAATGGATGCTCCTTTGTATTCAATTTCCTTCTTTGATCTTGCTGCCTGAATAATTATGTCTCTGTCTATGGCATCCATTACTTTGACTAGGATGTGTCTTGGGGTCTTTCTATTGGGGTCTCTTCTTGCTGGTATGCGTCGGGCTTCTTGGATCTGGATGCCTTCATCCTTTAACTCGGAACTTTTCAGCCAGGATGTTTTTAACTGTTTTAATTTCCTTGGGGTTACTTTCCTGTCCCTCTGGGACTCCGATGATTCTTATGTTGTTCCGCCTGGCTTCATCCCATTGCTCTCTGTTCCGTTGCTGATCCATTTTCTGGTCTTTTTCCATCTTATGTAATTCTCTGAGTGCTTTCTGCAGCTCATCTTCAGTCTCACTGATTCTCTCTTCCGCTGCTGTCATCCTACTGTTGAGAGCCCCGATTGTGTTTTTCATTTCATCTACTGAGTTTTTAAGCGATGATATTTCTATTTGCATGGTTCTCATTTCTGCTCTCATTTCCTCCCGTAATTTTATTGACTGCCCTTTCAACTGCTTCGTTTATGTTCTCCTGTATTTTATTGGGCATCTGCTCCATTTTTTCGTTGAGCTCCTTAAACATCCTACCAATTTCTTCTCTAAATTCATTGTCAGAGAGATCAGGCACATCTGTATTCTTTTTTGAGTCTTCAGGGTCGATTCCTTCATCTGTTCTTCGAACTGGGGATCTGCGTTGTTTCCCCATGGTGTTGCGGTGTTCAGGGATAGATTCCTCTAGTGTACTGGATCGTTTTTTCTTGAGGATTTTACCTTCCATTGGTGTTGAATTTCCTAGTTTTTGTATTAATAAGCGGCCGTCCACTCGGCCAGCCGCACACCCCAGGGAGAGTACCTGAGGCTGAGACAGGCCTGTGAGAGTTCAAAATGTCCGTTTACTTCCGCTTCCGCTCGGACTTCCTGAGGGGTTGTAGTTCCACCTTTTGCCGAGGCCTGGGGCTTTACCACGACCCCAGGCGCCGGCCTGGCGAGCCGCAGCCCCCAGGGAGAGTACCTGAGGTGGAGACAGGCCGATGTGAGAGTTCAAAATCCAAACTTCAGTTTCTTTTCTGAGATATAAGGATCAGAAAAGTCAACCCTAATGCAAACGTTTAATATTTTCTTAATAAAGATGTTTGTTGTTTTTAATGGAATTATTTCAGCCTTTTTGACCAGAGCTCAACATATGTGTAGAGTTTTCATTTCCTGGTTGATGGGAGTTATTTGGCACACAGAGTCTCTCACCTTTTACAAACCTTAAAGCTATAGAATCAGACTTATTTTTTCCTATTTCAATAAAGAGTAAACCCCTAATTTGCTGAATTCTAAAGTGGATAATTTACCTTTAGTCTTAATTGAAGATGAACTAGAGGTTTTCCTAGAGTTATTCTAAGACATACACATCAGTTGAATTGTATATTACTTTGGAAAGTTGCCTTCACACCTCAGTGTACAAGGAGTTAATTCTTTAATGTGTTAAATGATGTTTTACTGCCTTTCCTCATAGGGGAAAAATTTGAAACACTGCACCTGTGGTTGAGATATAAATGTGTATGTATTTATATATATATGTATATGTATATATGGTTGATATATATGTGAAAATTTGTAACCAAACTGTAATATCATGTAGCTGTAGGCAGAGAAGTGAAACTTTAATCACACAACGTGAAGGTAAAGCTTTATGTACTGCTGAAGGTGATGATCCTAGAGCGGGTCAGTCCGATGCCCAGCCCGGAATATTACAGGATCTGGGGATTGGGTTGTATGTTACAGCACTTGTGCCCTGGCTGCTGGTTTCAGTTGAAATTATTCTGATGTTTGTCATATTACTTTTAATGGTTGAGTTGAATTATTTTAGGTTTTTGGGACTATGGTTTTATATACCCTAACTAAGTTTGGGGTTTATTGTGTCTTAGTGCATGTCGATTAAACTTGGAAATGTTGTAGGCATTCCATTTGTCATTAGTCTAAAATTATTTTTTTTTATTACTTAGATGTACTTGATATACTGATATGTTAGCTACGTTGTTGATCATTTTCATAGTCATAACACCAGCTTAATATGGTTCATTATATAATAGATTGCCAAAAATGTGAGCTTGGAATATTGAAATTTTAATAATATAAGATAAATTAAATATGAAAGTAATTTTAACATTTTAAAATATTTATTTTAAAAAATTTAAAAATTAAAAAAAAATTAAAAATAAATGCTCAAGATTAGAGGTGACTACAGTAGTATCCCACCTGCATGGCAGAGCCTGGCAAGCTACCCGTGTCTTATTATATAAGCCAAATACCAGTAACAATTATAGACCTTATGTGGTAGATAGGGAGAAAATATTTATACCAGCTACCATAGAATATATGGTAACATACACTGCCACATAAAGTCATGGATTCAAACTTTTCTTGCCCCTTATCTACAAAGTGGCCTATAGGAGATAAATCCAGGCAAGGTGCAGAGGATCCGTGCAACAGTGTCCTGCAACAGAGTAGTAATATCAATAGATCTGTAAAACTATGTGAACATTGTTATAGCTGCTGGAAAAGGTTGTTGCTTCAGGAGGTGCCTCCCAGAAGCGTATGTGAGGGTGGTCATCAAAACTCCTAAAGTTGTCCTCTATCAAAGTGTTCTCATCCAGGTTCTCCACCTGCTGCTCAATCCTGTCCAACACCGCAGAGACCTGTTGGTCCATGGCAATCAGGTATATGCCAGAGCTTTAGTCACCTGGGCCTTGTTCTCGGTCGCCTCCTCCGTCATCATGGCTATGTGCACCTCGGGGGTCAGTGTCCAGCTGGGAAGCATGTGCAGCCAGTTCATGGCTTTCATTCTTCTTGGGGACGGCATTCTTGGCATACATGAGCATAAAATTTGAGTCCTGCTGACGGTCATCTTCACTCTGACCTTAGGGACCTTCATCCTCTCCTTGGCAAGCACCTGTAGGCACTCTGTTGCGAACTTCCATAACGGGATGTTGTTCCTGGCTGATGGGGCAGTAGCAATGTTGGGGGGCAGAGACTTGGGGTTGGCCTATGGGGTGCGGTGAACTGAGCACTGTTGAGCTCCAACTGTGGACTGGCTGGAACTTGAGTCACTGGGCAGAATTGAACTCCGAAGATAAGACACAAGTCCATGGTCTTGTGTAGGGTCAGCCCTTGCCCATAATATGTAGAATTTGGCTCCCAGTTTTGTTCCAAGGAACCAACTGGTGTGTTCTGGGGTGTGTTTTTAGCCATACTGAGACACCTTGTGGTGACTAGCTCTTTTCTAGATTCCTGAAGAAGCTTCAAAAACGTGGAGAATCTCAAATACCAAACAACTGACTGTTGGGCGAGGTGTGGTTGGAGAAAACTGCACCCTGATGTTGGAGGAAAACTTCCTGAGTCTCAACACAGGGTTAATATAGACCTTGATATTGACCCTTGACACCTGAGATCCGCAGGGTGCCCATCCACGCTGATGCTCTGAGGAAGAATGAACACTTGCATGCTGGGCAAGTCCCAGGCTGACACCAGGGAGGGCGGTGACTGGCTTCTCTGAATGAATGAGGTTCTGTCTCTTCTTTTTTTTTTTAACATTTTATTATACCACCGTGAAATAAACAATTACAACGTTGTTCATGTTTGGAGGTTTCGGTCACATAGTGTTCCAGCACCCTCCCTCCACCAGTGCCCATTTCCCACCACCAATGTCCCCAATTCCCTCCCCCTCCCATAGCCTACCTAAATGGCGGGTTCTTTATCTCTTTTCTTTTTCCCTCTCTCTCCCTTCCTTCTCCTACACATTGTGGGTTGCACTACATACACTTGGAAGCCATTATGTGCATTTTTTGCCTGTATTTAATGCTCAGTTCTATGTTGGTATCAGCCCTTTCGACATTTATTCACACATGTTCCCTTCTGTCGTAACCTAACCTTGATTCCCTCATGTTTGCGGTAATTTCCACTTTTGGTAAGACCGCCTGATAATATTTTATGTCATGCAAATAAATGTAGTCATTCTATGTCTCTCTCTTTCCTTCTGACTAATTTCACTCAACATGATCCTTTCCATGTCCATCCATTTATAGGCAAATTTCATAACTTCATTTTTCCTAACAGTTGCATAGTATTCCATTGTGTAGATGGACCACAGTTTCTTTATCCAGTCATCAGTTCTCGGGCATACTGGTTGTTTCCAGGTTCTGGCTATTGTGAATAGTGCTGCTATGAAAATAAAAGTGCGAGATTGTGTTTCCGCTGTGTGTTTTTGGCTTCCCAGGGTATATTCCCAGGAGTGGTATGGCTGGGTCAAAAGGGAGCTCAATTTCTAGTCTTTGGAGGAATGTCCATATTGTTTTCCAGAAAGGTTGTACAAGTTGACATTCCCACCAACAATGTATGAGAGTCCCCTTTTCCCCACATCCACGCCAGCACTTGTTGCTTTTACCCTTTTGAATATGGGCCAGTCTCTGTGGTGTGAGGTGATATCTCAACAAATTGTTGTTTTGATTTGCGTCTCTCTGATTAGTGATGGTGAGCATTTTTTCATATGCCTTTTGGCCATTCCAATTTCTTCCTTGTCAAAGTTTCTGTTCATCTCTTCTCCCCATTTTTTATGGGGTTGGCTGTTATTTCTTCTTGTATAGCTGTACCAGTGCCTGATATATCCTGAATATTAACCCCCTTATCAGATGGGTATTGGGTGAATATTCTTTCCCATTCTGTGGACTGCCTTTGTATCTTAGTCACTGTTTCTTTTGAGGTGCAGAAGTTCTTTAGTTTCATGTAGTCCCATATGTTTATCTTTTCTTCTAGTTGCTTTGTTAATGGTGTTTCACCTTTGAAGATGTCTTTAGCTTCAATGTCATGGAGGGTTTTTCCTATATTTTCTTCAATGTGACAGACATGGGGCAGAGCTGCTACTGGCTCTCACTGTGCCCAGCTGCTCATGAGGTGCCTGGGAGGGATGGCAGGTTCTAGCCCTGGCCCGCAACCCCAGCAGAGCCTCACAACAAGCCAGACGACCCCCCACTCCATGAGGACCTCCATTTTCCACATTTGGACTTCCCCCTCCTCAGAACTTCACCCAGCAGACCAGCCTATCACAGCCCAGCTCGCCCGGCCGCTTGCGGTTGCGCAGTTCATCAATAAATGCTGGATTTTGAGATGACTACAAGAGTATGCTACCCACAGAGCAGAGCCTGGCAAGCTACCCGTGTCGTATTTTGATATGCCAGGTTTCAGTAACAATTATAGACCTCATTCCCATGACCTGATGGAATGGTTTGAGGCTCTTTATGTTCCTGGAGCAAGCAGGTGCCCTTGGGCTCTACTTGCAGGAGACAGGTCATATGGGGATGTTAACTGGTGCCCACTTGAGCAAATCGACGATGAATGGAAAGACAGTGATACAGTGATTTCTTCAATGTACTTTATGGATTCAGGTCTGATATTGAGATCTTTAATCCATTTTGATTTTTTGTGCAAGGTGTTAGACACAGGTCCAAATTCATTTTTTTTACATGTAGCTGTCCAGTTTTCCCAGCACCACTTGTTGAAGAGGCTTTCCTTACTCCAGTTTGGACTCTTTGCACCTTTATCAAAGATTAACTGATCATGTCTTTGAGGGTGGGTGTCAGGATACTCAACTCTATTCCATAGGTCCACAGGTCTGTTTTTATTCCAGTACCACGCTGTTTTTATTACTGCTGTTTTGTAGTACAGTTTGAGGTTGGGAAAGGTGATGCCTCCCATCTTTTCCCCAAAGAATTGCTTTAGCTATCCGTGGGGGTTTACTATTCCATACGAATTTCAGGAGTATTTGGTCAATTTCTTTAAAGAATGTCATGGGTATCCTTATAGGAACTGCATTGAATCTGTACAAAGCTCTAGGGAGTATTACCATCTTGACAATGTTAATTCTCCCCATCCATGAGCAGGGAATGTGTTTCCATTTCCTCGTGACCTCTTTTATTTCTTGAAGCAGTGTCTTGTAGTTCTCTTTGTATAGGTCCTTTACACACTTGGTTAAGCTGATTCCTAGGTATTTGATTTTCTGTGGTACAATTGTGAATGGAATCGATTTCTTAATATCCCTTTCTTCTCTTTCATTATTTGTGTATTGGAAAGCCACTGACTTTTGGGTATTGATTTTGTTTCCTGCCACCCTACTATACATATCTATTGTTTCTAAGAGTTTTTGGGTCTAGAGTTTAGGGTTCTCTAAGTATAATATCATGTCATCTGCAAATAATGATAGCTTGATTTCTTCCTTGCCTATTCGGATGCCCTTAATGTCCTTTTCTTCTCTGATTGCTATGGCGATTACTTCCAGTACTATATTGAATAAAAGACGTGAGAGAGGGCAACCTTGTGTTCCTGATCTTAAGGGGAAGGCTTTCGATTTTTCCCCATTGAGAATGATACTCGCTGTGGGCTTTTGGTAGATGGCTTTGACTATCTTGAGGAAGCTTCTTTCAATTCTCATTTTCTGGAGGGTGTTAATCATGAACGGGTGCTGGATCTTGTCAACGAGTGCTGGATCATATGGTTTTCATTTTTTTCTCTTATTGATATGATGTATTATGTTGATTTGCGAATGTTGAACCATCCTTGCATTCCCGGGATGAATCCTACTTGGTCATGATGTACGACCTTTTTGATGAGTATTTGAATTCTGTTTGCTAGTATTTTGTTGAAGATCTTAGCAGCTGTGTTCATCAAGGAGATTGGTCTGTAATTTTCCTTCTTTCTGTTGTCTCTCCCTGCTTTGGGTATCAGGGTGATGTGTGCCTCGTAGATGCTGTTTGGGAGTGTTTCTGTTTCTTCTATTTCCTGGAAGAGCTTGAACAGGACAGGCAGTAGGTCCTCCTTAAAGGTTTGGTAGAATTTGCTAGTGAACCCATCTGGACCTGGGCTTTTGTGTTTGGGCAGACTTTTAATTACTGTTTCAATTTCCTCGATGGCAATAGGCTTATTCAGGTATTGGAGGTCTTCTTGTTTCAATCGTGGGAGGTTATAGGACTTCAGGAATTTATCCATTTCTTCTAGGTTCTCATGTTTCGTGGCATACAGGTTCTCAAAGCAATCTTTGATCTTTTGGATTTCTGTCTTTTCTGTTGTGATGTCACCATTTTCATTTCTGATTCTGTTTATTTGGGTTCTCTCTTTCCCTGTCCTTTCAAGTCTTGCCAGTGGCTTGTCTATCTTGTTTAATTTTTCAAAGAACCAGCTCTTGGTTTCATTAATCTTTTGGATTGTTTTTTTGGTTTCCAGCTCGTTGATTTCCTCCCTAAATTTTATCATTTCCTTCCTTCTGCCTGGGTTGGGCTTATTCTGTTGGTCTTTTTCTAATATTTTCAGCTGTGAGGTCAGGTTATTTTTGTGGGCCCTTTCTTCTTTCCTTATGAATGCTTGCAGAGCTATGAACTTTCCTCTTAACACAGCTTTTGCTGTGTCCCACAAGTTCTGATAGTTGGTATCTTCATTGTCATTTCTTTCTAGGAATCTTTGGATTTCCTGTTTGATTTCTTCTATGACCCATTTGTTGTTCAGCAGTGAGCTGTTCGGTTTCCAGGTATTTGGTTTGACTCCCTGCTTCTGTGTATGGTTAACTACTATTTTCAGTGCATCATGATCTGAAAAGATAGTCGATACAATTTCTATCTTTTTTATTTTGTTGAGGTATGCTTTGTGGTTCAGTATATGGTCTATCTTGGAGAATGTTCCATGTGCACTGGAAAAAATGTGTATTCAGCTTTTTTGGGATGAAAAGCCCTGTATATATCAACCAGCTCTCTTTCTTCTATTTCTTCCTTCAGGTCCAGTATTTCCCTGGTGAGTTTCAGTCTTGTCGATCTATCCATAGTCGATAAGGCAGTGTTGAAGTCTCCGACTATTATTGTGCTACTGTTAATGTCTTCTTTGAGGTCTATTAATAGTCGTTTTAAGTATTTTGCTGGCCCCTCGTTTGGCGCATATATGTTTAGTAGTGTGATTTCTTCCTGGTATACATACCCCTTAATTATTAAGAAATGGCCTTCATTGTCCCTTCTAACCTTTTTCAGCCTGAAGTCTATATTGTCAGACACTTGTATGGCCACACCCGCCTTTTTGGAGGAGTTGTTTGCGTGGAGAATGGTCTTCCAGCCTTTGACTTTGAGTCTTTGTTTGCTCTGATTATTCAGATGTGTTTCTTGTAGGCAGCAGAATGTTGGATTCAGTTTTTTAATCCATTTTGCCACCCTATATTTCTTAATTGGTGCATTTAGACCGTTGACGTTGAGAGATATTATTGTCATTGGATTTTGTGCCCGTTTTCTGTTTAAACTTGTGGTTTTGGGTTGTCTTATTTTACAATAGACCCTTCAATCCTTCTTTTAAAGTTGGTTTTGAGTCTTATTTATTTCCTGAGTTGTTGTTTATCTGTGAAGTTGTGTATCTTTCCCTCACATCTGAAAGTAAGTCTAGCTGGGTAAAGAATTCTTGGTGAGGCCTGCAGTTCATTGAGTCTTTTCACAATGTCCCACCATTTTTTTCGGGCTTGGAGTGTTTCATCTGAGAAGTCTGCTGTAAATCTCAGGGATGCTCCTTTGTATGTGATTTCCTTCTTTGATCTTGCTGCTTTCAGTATTCTATCTCTGTCTATCGTTTTTGCCATTTTAATAAGGATGTGTCTTGGAGTATTCTTATTGGGGTTTCTTTTTAGCTGGTATCCTACGGGCCTCCTGTATCTGGGAGCATGCTTTTTTCAGTTCAGGGAACTTGTCAGCGATGATGGCTTTGACAGTTTCTTCTTCATCAGGGTTTTCTTCTTGCCCTTCTGGGACCCCAATGATGCTTATGTTGTTCCTTTTGGCTTCATCCCGATTTTCTCTGGTAGTCTGTTCATTGATTGTGAGTCTTTTTCCATCTTCTGGTGTTGTCTACAGAATCTCTGAACCTCTTCTTCAAGATCACTAATTCTTTCTTCAGTAGCTGTTACTCTGCTTTGGAGGCCTTCCCCTGTGTTTTTCAGTTCACTTACCTCATTTTTAATATCTGTCATTTCTGCTTGTACTTTGGTCTGAAATTTACTCAATTCTGCTCTCATGTCCTCTTGTATTTTATTGACTTTGTATTCCATTGTTTCTTTGAGTTCCTTGTGCATCTTTAACAGTTCCTTCCAAAATTCCTTTTCAGAGAGGTTATATAGCTCATCGTTATTGCTTGACTCATCTGTATTAGTGACTTCAATCGTAGAGCTTGAAGGAATTCTGCGTTCCTTTACCATAATGACTATCGTAGGTTGAAAATGTGTGTTCTGGGTGACTAGTCAATAGAGTTAGTAGGTGCCTGAATTACTTTGCAGTTAGGGATGTATAGCAAAGAATGTAGGAGCAAATGCTCAGTGGTATCTCATGTAGATAGATATTACTTCGTGAAGACGCACTAGCGTCCACCTGGTTTTGAATTTTGGAGTGTCGCTGGGTGGCTCTGGAGTCAGGGGGTTGGGGTGGAGGTAGTCCAGTGGAAGATCCTAAAAAGCTGGGTGTGGCTTCTCCACAGTTCCAGCCCTTTATGCTGGAAAGGGGGTGCCTCTGGGGGCTGCCCGCCGAGGGAACGCACCTGGTAGGGAGAATGGGGAGCTGCTGGGCGTCGGGGTGGATGGCGTCAGGAGGGCAGTCCAAAGATGATGGGTGTGGCTTGGTCCCCTTCGCAAGGTTCCAGCCCTTTATGCTGGAAAGGGGTGCGGGGGGGGGGCTGCCCGCTGCGGGAAGGCACCTGGTGGGGAGAGAGGGGAGCTGCTGGGCGTCGGGCGGATGGTGTCAGGAGGGCGGTCCGAAGAAGATGATGTGGCTTGGTCCCCTTCGCAAGGTTCCAGCCATTTTATGCTGGAAAGGGGTGCCTCCCGGGGCTGCCCGCCTCGAGAATGCACCTGGTGGGGAGAACGGGGAGCTGCCGGGCATGGGGCGGATCGGTTCAATCTCTTCTGTTGGATGCCAGAGACATTCCCCAAGGCTGAAGTTGGTCCAGGTAGCTGCCAGGTCAGGGTGTGCTGTTCTGTGGGTGTGGAGTGGTGTAGCTACTGACGTTGTAGGGTCTGACAGTGGTCTTGTTTCTCCACGCAGGAGGTCTGAAGCCCTTACTGAACTGCAGGGGTGCTGGGCGTGCCTGGTACCCGAACCTCTGTACCGAAACGTTTTTGCCTCTGCATGTCTGGCAGAATTTGTTTCTGGTAGATAAGGCAATGTCCAAAACTTGCGTCCTTCTTGACTCATCAGAAAAAAGTGCTCGCTGGCCACTGGATTCTTCTCTAGCTCTTCTGGACTACCTGTTGTTAGACAGTAACTGACCCTGTCGGAAGCTCGCTGAGGGAGACATCAGTGCCCTCTCTAGCTACCCCTCGCCCCTGGCTTTGGCATCTGACTGATGCCGAAGTGGAAGGACAGGTACCGCCGCATGTTGGGCCTGTCTCCACTCCCTTATCTGCTCTCACTCACGGCCAGTGCCTGTTCAGGTTTCAGAAGGTCCGTCCAAACTTCCATGACCTATCAGAAAAGATAGATCATATCTTGCCCTTGGGTTGTGTGTTTGCTTTTTCCTTTAGAACTTGAAGAGCTTATTGTGCTTCTTTGGACTCTAAGAGCTATATATTTATCAATATAAAATGGGGTGTTGGACTCAAAAGTTAGAGGCACCATCCAGACATAGTAAGGGCAGCAGAAACCCGACTTCACAGAAAGTTAACACTGGAGATCACATTTTGGGTCCAAACACCTAAAACTGAGCACTTGCTTTGTAGTAAAAGCTCTTACTGCCATCTTATGCGGTCTCAAATGTGTCATGCTGTAAATCCTTAACTTTTGTTTTTAATTCCCCTTTATTTGAACACCGTGATTGACAAAGTGGCAAAGTTTTTCACAGTACAGTTGTTACAGGTATTCATCATTCAACACCAGTGTGGCGCCCCACCACCAAAGACTTGACTTTCATATTCTCTCCCTGCCCCTAGGTCAGCTCTCCTAGCCCACACTGTTTCCATTATTCCAATGTATAAATAGTGATGGTATTGCTAAAGTCCTAAGCTTTTCCTGGATTGTGACGTGTGAATTTGGTTCATCGTTCTTTCAGGTTCTTGCAATTAGTTTGGACCTCTCTGAGCCTATTCTGAATAATCCAACTTAAATTGCTTTTAGAGCTAATTTGCTAAATACGGTCAAAAACATGTTTTTAGAAGAAGGCTAACAGGGATTATTAAATCTCACCCCGGACCCATTGGGCCATCTGATCCCACTGTATAAGAAACTACTGCTATATTCTTAGAGTAGGTATTATGCCTACACACTTTGCTATATTCTTACAGAGTAGAAATTGTGTCTACACGCTGGTTTAAAGTCCCTGGGAATCAGCTGCAGATGATCCGCATACCTGAGTTTGTAAAACGGCTTCTGGCATGGATGGGGCTCTTTCGAGCAGTGGAGCCCAGCCCGGCAAATAGCTGTGATTGCGGGTGGTGGTTTCTGGCTGTTGGGGCTTTGTTGATGTCTCAACAAAGGGGATGAGCCCATGCGCCCTCTGGATCACCCCATCTCCAGCCTGTAACTGCAGGATGGGCCAGTATCCTGTCTGAAGTTTGTTGGTCTCCTTGGAGATTTCCAGCTGCATGTCTGAACTATGGCCGGAGTGAGGTTGCCATGGCCTGTAAATCCTTAATGGGGAGAAAGGTGACTTGGAATGTTGATCCTTAATTGTGGGGAGAAAGGTGACTTGGAATGTTGATCCTTAATTGTGGGGAGAAAGTTGACTTGGAATGGACTCATCAAGTGGTCAGTGCTGGGAGTGTGAGAACAAACCATCAGGTCTTGGTGGATAAAGCTGGACTCACTGGTTTCTTGCAGGAGCACTGAGTGAAGGCAGAAGACAGCAGTCTCGGGCAGCTCTTGCTCTTTCCTCCCTGCCCTGCTGGCTCTCCAGGGAGCTGCTGATCCTGTAACTTGTGGAATTAGCACCTAGGCTAAAAATACAGCAGCCCCAGTGAGTAAGGCTGCAGGGTCTGTGAGGCGGAGGGGCCGCCCTGCCTGTCTGCTTTTCCACATGTATTTTCACCACCTGTCTAATGACTGAATCATTTTTCACTTTGAAAAAATGCACGGTGAGAGGCTGAGAGAACCTTGAGAGTCCACTTCATAGCAAATGAAGGTGGCTGAATTAGCTCTGGCTGAGGTTGGGGTTTGAAGCTCCTTCAAGCCAGGAGTAGCTAGTGTCTCATTTCTGTTGTCTTTAACCTGCAACCATCTGCACTTGTAGTTGTGCATATTCAAAACCAACATCCTTCCTGGTGGGTTTGGGCGAGATCTTCCACTGCCTTCTATCTTCACTGTATCACTGTCTTCCCATTCATCATCGATTTGCTCGAGCGGGCCCCAGTAACAACTCCATATGTCCTGTCTCATGCTAGTAGAGCCCAAGGCATCTGCTTGCTCCAGGAACATAAAGAGCCTCAATCCATTTCGGAATGAGGTCTATAATTGTTACTGGTATTTGGCATATATATCAAATACAACACGGGTAGCTTGCCAGGCTCTGCCGTGCAGGTAGCATACTCTTGTAGGCATCTCTAAGTCCAGCATTTATTGATGAACCGCGGCCGCTGATAGGCTGGTCTGCTGGGTGGAGTTCTGACGAGAGAGAAGTCCGGATGTGGAAAATGGAGGCCCTCATGGAGTGGAGGGTCGTGTGGCTTGTTGAAAGGCTCTGCTGGGGTGGTGGGCCAGGGGTCGAACCCACCATCCCTCCCAGGCGCCTCGTGAGCAGCTGGTAAAGGGAGAGCCAGTAGCAGCTCTGCCCCATGTCTGCGAGTCCGCCTTCTATATTAGAGGTGAAAATTTTTTAAAAGTTGAGGAAATTCATTGACATCAAAGCAGCTTGAAAAGTCTCTGCAACCTCAACTTTGTTTTCCTTTTTTCCCTCAGAGCAATCTTGATTTACAACAGCATTTCAGCCACAGTTGCACCAGGGTGGTCAGCTAAACTGTGGGCACCTAGGATCTGCACCCACTACTCACCTGGCATTCTCCTGTTGAAAATAAAAGATCCCTGCCTGTAGAACACCTGGAGATCCTCCTCTTGTGCTCAGTTTGCCTCAGTCATGTTCCGGGCAAACTCCATGACACTCGCCGGCTGCTCTTTGGAGCCCACAGTGCCCATGTGGAGGCCAGTGCAGCTGCTTCATGCCTTCTCTGCACTTGCGGATAGCATTCTCAGCACACTCTCACACGCACATGGTGAAACTCGCAGACAGCATTCTCAGCGCAGACGCACACACAATTAGGTGAGACTCAGAGATAGCGGGGGCAAGAGCGGGGCGGCAAGAGGCGGGGGGGCAGCAAGAGCGGGGGCAGCAAGAGCGGGGGGGGGGCAGCAGGGGGGGGCAGCAGCGGGGGGGCAGCAGCGGGGGGGCAAGAGGCGGGGGGGCAAGAGCGGGGGGGCAAGAGCGGGGGGGCAAGAGGCGGGGGGGCAAGGGCGGGGGGGGGGGGGCAAGGGGGGGCAAGGCGGGGGGGCAAGGGCGGGGGGGCAAGGGCGGGGGGGGGGGCAAGGGGGGGGGCAAGGGCGGGGGGGCAAGGGCGGGGGCAAGGGCGGGGGGGCAAGGGCGGGGGGGGGCAAGGGCGGGGGGGCGGCAAGGGCGGGGGGGCAAGGGCGGGGGGCAACGGCGGGGGCCTGCCCGAGCAGACACCAGTAATTTCCTTTTTAATTATTATCATTTATTGCTATTTGAGTCACACCTGGCTCTGCTCTCAGAAATTACTCCCTTTTTTATATTTCTTTTTTTATTTATTTTTAAATTTATTATACCACCATGAGATATAATTACAGAAGTATTCATATTTAGGTTTCAGTCATACAGTGTCCTAACACCCATTCCTCCACCAGTGCCCATTTCCCTCCACCA
Organism: Cryptotis parvus; assembly: GCA_021461705.1. NCBI lineage: Eukaryota > Metazoa > Chordata > Mammalia > Eulipotyphla > Soricidae > Cryptotis > Cryptotis parvus. The sequence continues at coordinate 17,722 of JAJIBD010003848.1, read as the reverse complement.
ATGTCCCATGATTTCCCCAGCCTGCCTCTATGGCAGGAAATTTTCACTTCTCTCTCTCCCCTTCTCTTACACAATGTGGCTTGCAATACACACAGAGGTTATCATGTACACCTTTTTGCCAACTTTCAATGCTCAGTTCTACACTAGTCTGATCATTTAAAATAATTATTAACTACACTGTTCCTTTCTCTGTATTACTTAACCTCTGACTCCCACCCATTTGCAGTAGGTTCTACCCACTTTCAGGGGACTCTATGGGATGCTCGGGATCAAACTAAGGTAGGCTGCATGCAAGGCAAATGCCCTACCCTCTTTGCTATCACTCTGCTCTGAAGATCTTCCTTTTTTTGCTAAATTTTTGGGAGAAGGGGAACACGCCCACGGGTGCTCAGGAATTCCTCCTGGCTCTGCACTCATGAATTACTCCTGGCGCTGCACGGGGACCACGTGGGGTGCGAGGGATCAACCCGTGTTGGCCACATGGAAGACAAGCTCCTTAGCAGCTGTTCTATTGCTCTGAGCCCTTTGGATACATTATTTTGGGTGAAGAAGAAGCGGTTTTGCACGATGCGGGCAGGTAGTGGCATTCTCCGCTCGGCCACTAGATGGCAGCAGTAACTCTCCCTACCGACACTGACCCGCCTTCCCTGGGAGAACAAGCGCAGGGTTATGGGCCCTTTAGCCACTAGATGGCAGTAGTGACTCTCTTCCCCCTACCCCACTGACCCGCCTTCCCTTGGACAACAATCGTAGGGTTATGCGCCATTTAGCCACTAGATGGCAGCAGTAACTCTCCCTCCCGACACTGACCCGCCTTCCTCTGGAAAAACAAGCACAGGGTTATGGGCCCTTTAGCCACTAGATGGCAGCAGTAACTCTCCCTCCCAAAACTGACCCGCTTCCCTGGGAGAACAAGCGCAGGGTTATGGGCCCTTTAGCCCCTAGATGGCAGCAGTAACTCTCCCTCCCAAAACTGACCCGCCTTCCCTGGGAGAACAAGGACAGGATTATGGGCCCTTTAGCCACTAGATGGCAGCAGTGACTCCTCCTGACACTGACCCACCTTCCCATGGGAGAACAAGCGCAGAGTTATGTGCCATTTAGCCACTAGATGGCAGCAGTAACTCCTCCTCCCGATACTGACCTGCCTTACCGGGGAACAAGCGCAGGGTTATGGGCCCTTTAGCCACTAGATGGCAGCAGTGACTCTCTCCCAACACTGACCCGCCTTCCCCTGGGAGAACAAGTGCAGGGTTATGAGCCCTTTAACCACTAGATGGCAGCAGTAACTCTCCCTCCCAACACTGACCCGCCTTCCCTGGGGAACAAGCGCAGTGTTATGGGCCCTTTAGCCACTAGATAGCAGCAGTGACTCCTCCTGACAGTGACCCACCTTCCCCTGGGAGAACAAGCGCTGGGTTATGGGCCCTTTAGCCACTAGATGGCAGCAGTGACTCTCTCCCAACACTGACCCGCCTTCCCCTGGGAGAACAAGTGCAGGGTTATGAGCCCTTTAACCACTAGATGGCAGCAGTAACTCTCCCTCCCAACACTGACCCGCCTTCCCTGGGGGAACAAGCGCAGTGTTATGGGCCCTTTAGCCACTAGATAGCAGCAGTGATTGCCTCCCAACACTGACCCGCCTTCCCCTGGGAGAACAAGCGCAGGATTATGGGCCCTTTAGCCACTAGATGGCAGCAGTAACTCCCTCTCGACACTGACCTATCTTTCCCTGGGGAACAAGCACAGGGTTATGGGCCCTTTAGCCACTAGATGGCAGCAGTGACTCTCCCTCCCGACACTGACCGGCCTTCCCCTGGGGGAACAAGTGCAGGGTTATGGGCCCTTTGGCCGCTAGATGGCAGCAGTGACTCCTCCCGACACTGACCAGCCTTCCCCTGGGAGAACGACTGCAGTGTTATGCGCCCTTTAGCCACTAGATGGCAGCAATAACTCTCTCCCAACACTGACCCGCCTTCCCTGGGAGAACAAGTGCAGGGTTATGGGCCCTTTAGCCACTAGATGGCAGCAGTGACTCCTCCGGACACTGACCCGTCTTCCCCTGGGAGAACAAGCGCAGGGTTATGGCTTATGGGCCCTCTAGCCACTAGACGGCAGCAGTGATTCCCTCTCAACACTGACCCGCCTTCCCATGGGAGAACAAGCGCAGGGTTATGTGCCATTTAGCCACTAGATGGCAGCAGTAACTCCTCCTCCCGATACTGACCTGCCTTACGGGGGGAAAGCGCTGGGTTATGGGCCCTTTAGCCACTAGATGGCAGCAGTGATTCCCTCCCAACACTGACCCGCCTTCCCCTGGGAGAACAAGCGCAGGGTTATGGGCCCTTTAGCCACTAGATGGCAGCAGTAACTCCCTCCCGACACTGACCCGCCTTCTTCTGGGAGAACAAGCGCAGGGTTATGGGCCCTTTAGCCACTAGATAGCAACAGTAATTCCTCCTCCCTGACACTGACCTGCCTTCCCATGGGAGAACAAGCGCAGGGTTATGTGCCCTTTAGCCACTAGGATGGCAGCAGTAACTCTCCCTCCCAACACTGACCCGCCTTCCCCTGGGAGAACAAGTGCAGGGTTATGGGCCCTTTAGCCACTAGATGGCAGCAGTAACTCTCTCCAGACACTGTCCCGCCCTCCCCTGGGAGAACAAGCGGAGGGTTATGCGCCCTTTAGCCACTAGATGGCAGTAGTGATTCCCAACACTGACCCCCTTTCTCTGGGAGAACAAGCGTAGGGTTATGGGCCCTTTAGCCACTAGATGGCAGCAGTGATTCCCTCCCAACACTGACCTGCCTTCCCCTGGGAGAACAAGTGCAGGGTTATGAGCCCTTTAACCACTAGATGGCAGCAGTAACTCTCCCTCCCAACACTGACCCGCCTTCCCCTGGGAGAACAAGTGCAGGGTTATGGGCCCTTTAGCCACTAGATGGCAGCAGTGACTCTCCCTCCGACACTGACCCGCCTTCCCCTGGGACAACAAGCACAGGGTTATGGGCCCTTTAGCCACTAGATGGCAGCAGTAACTCTCTCCCAACACTGACCCGCCTTCCTCTGGGAGAACAAACACAGGGTTATGGGCCCTTTAGCCACTAGATGGCAGCAGTGACTCTCTCCCAACACTGACCCGCCTTCCCTGGGAGAACAAGCACAGGGTTATGGACCCTTTAGCCACTAGATGGCAGCAGTGACTCTCCCTCCCAACACTGACCCGCCTTCCCCTGGGAGAACAAGCACAGGGTTATGGGCCCTTTAGCCACTAGATGGCAGCAGTAACTCTCTCCCAACACTGACCCGCCTTCCCCTGGGAGAACAAGCGCAGGGTTATGGGCCCTTTAGCCACTAGATGGCAGCAGTGACTCTCCCCTCCCAACACTGACCTGCCTTCCCCTGGGAGAACAAGTGCAGGGTTATGGACCCTTTAGCCACTAGATGGCAGCAGTGACTCTCCCTCCCAACACTGACCCGCCTTCCCCTGGGACAACAAGCACAGGGTTATGGACCCTTTAGCCACTAGATGGCAGCAGTAACTCTCTCCCAATACTGACCTGCCTTCCCTGGGAGAACAAGTGCAGGGTTATGGGCCCTTTAGCCACTAGATGGCAGCAGTGACTCTCCCTCCCAACACTGACCCACCTTCCCCTGGGAGAACAAGCGCAGGGTTATGGGCCCTTTAGCCACTAGATGGCAGCAGTGACTCTCCCTCCGACACTGACTCACTTTCCCTTATTGCAGACTTCTCAGGCCCTTTGGGCTTGCTTCCTGACTCAGGCCCATAATCACACAACCCTGGTTGTAACAGGACTCAGAGGATGGTTCATTATTATTGGGGCGCAGAGACTACTGCGCGCAGGGCACTTGCCTTGCACATGGCTGCCCATGGAGCCTCAGAAGGCAAAGGAGCTAATCTTGATATAGAGCTAGTGGCAAGTGGCGCATAGCGGGTGTACATGTACAACAGTACATGAAAAGCAAATTAAAATATGCCTTTCCAACATTAACATCACAATCTTGAAGGTATGATTACGGATTTTTCTGGGTACATGGCAAATTTCATGTAACCCAACAAGCAAATCATATTTCTTTTCTAATTCTAACCCCTCACATCCAATGTCCTGCCCCCACAGGAAGCTGATGAGTAGTTCCTCCCTCCTAAGGAGTCAGTGTGTAGAGAAGACAGTCTGACCTATAGTTACCGTGGACGTTTGAGACTGATGACACCAGTAGGAAACCGTAACAGAGCGAATTGTCCGTATTTATTATAGGTCGCACAAACCAGAACAAATGGCATCCGTTGCTCATTACTAACGTTCAACACAGCGATGGGCTGGGTTGTATTGGGTTGCAAGTCCTTAGTCCACAGAGGACGTGATGAATAATACGGTTCCTTCTGCACATTTATCTGGTAGTGCTGCCCTCTGGGGAGCCATTAAGAGCCATCCATAAAAATCCAGACACGTTCCATTTGGTGAGAACTATAAATGTGATCATACATTTCCTCTTTAGTGACAGCCACCTCGTTCTGTTCTCTACTGTCTGTCAAATCCAACCTGCCTGCTGTTGTCAATAAAGTTTTATCGGGACAGCCACCTCGTTCTGTTCTCTACTGTCTGTCAAATCCAACCTGCCTGCTGTTCTTGCCAATAAAGTTTTATCGAGACAGCCACCTCGTTCTGTTCTCTGTCTGTCAAATTCAACCTGCAGCTGTTGTCAATTAAGTTTTATCGAGACAGCCGCCTCGTTCTGTTCTCTACTGTCAAATCCAACCTGCCTGCTGTTGTCAATAAAGTTTTATCGAGACAGCCACCTCGTTCGGTTCTCTACTGTCTGTCAAATCCAACCTGCCTGCTGTTGTCAATAAAGTTTTATCGAGACAGCCACCTCGTTCTGTTCTCTACTGTCTGTCAAATCCAACCTGCCTGCTGTTGTCAATAAAGTTTTATCGAGACAGCCACCTCGTTCTGTTCTCTACTGTCTGTCAAATCCAATCTGCCTGCTGTTCTTGCCAATAAAGTTTTATTGGGGCACAGCCATATCCGTTCTCTTCTCTGTTATCTGTGGCTACTTCCGTAACGGAACTGGCGAAGTTGCCACACGGTCCTGCTAGCTGATGTTGCCTGAGTCTTGGGCAAAGCTGCGTTCGTTGTTTGTAGGTGGTTTGGGAAGCCATGAGGCATCTCTGGAAGCGCCTTCCTGATGCTAATACACTTACTGCGCTTGCCTCTCGCTATCCCTCAGCATCTGTCTGCCAGATGTGAGCACATCTTTCTTTCTGCAGCTTGATCAAAGCCTCACTATGATCAAGGGAATGCCCCCCCCCAATTTTCCTTTGAGTTTGCAACCAACAACAGTACTGACTTGTGTCCTATTTTTAAACTTTACAGCTTCTGTGACTGAAAATAGTTCTTTCTCTTCCAATGTGTGTCCTTGGATGGACGGACCCTGGGCGGTAACAGTCACCTCACCAGACAGAGCCAACGCAGGGTGCCCCGGCTCCGGTGTACTACTGGTGGTGCTGGGGCTCCAACCCGGGTTGTGTTCGTGCAAGGCAGGAAGCGCCTCCTCTGTACTATGCTGTGACCTGTGCCGGTCAGCGGGTTGATGCACACAGCAGCTCTAATGCCGGAATGTCGTGAATCCTGGAGTGGGTTAGAAATTGCCAGACGGTGAAGGCTATCTAAAGCATCTGCTGGGTTAGAGATGAGCCGAATGGATTCGTCGTTAATTTAATGGATCCCGTTCTCCGTACAGGGGAGAATCAAGAGCTCAGGGCTGCAGAGAGACCACAGCAGGTCAGGCATTTGGCGGGCATGTGGCCAGCCCAGGTTCCATCCCGGGCACCCCAGATGGTCTCTTGAGCCCACGAGGAAAGATCCCTGAATGCTAAGCTGGGGGCAAGCCTTGAGCACTGCTGGATGTGGCCCCCCAAAAAAACAAAACAAAATAACCATCAAAGCAAGATCTTATTGGTGAATGAGCCGATCAGATCATCAGTATCGGTAATCATCAGAGAGATGCAAATCAGAACAACAATGAGATATCACCTCACACCACAGAGAATGGCCCATATTCAAAAGGGTAAAAGTAACAAGTGCTGGCGTGGATGTGGGGAAAAGGGGACTCTCATACATTGTTGGTGGGAATGTCGACTTGTACAACCTTTCTGGAAAACAATATGGTCATTCCTCCAAAGACTAGAAATTGAGCTCCCCTTTGACCCAGCGATACCTCTCCTGGGAATATACCCTGGGAAGCCAAAAACACACAGCGGAAACACAATCCGCACTTTTATTTTCATAGCAGCACTATTCACAATAGCCAGAACCTGGAAACAACCAGTATGCCCGAGAACTGATGACTGGATAAAGAAAGTGTGGTATATCTACACAATGGAATACTATGCAGCTGTCAGGAAAAATGAAGTTACGAAATTTGCCTATAAATGGATGGACATGGAAAGAATCATGTTGAGTGAAATTAGTCAGAAGGAAAGAGAGAGACATAGAATGACTGCACATTTATTTACGTGACATAAATATATCACGTGATCTTACCAAAAAGTGGAAATTACCGCAAACATGAGGGAGTCAGAGGTTGGGTAAGACAGAAGGGAACATGTGTGAATAAATGTTGAAAGGGCTGATACCAACATAGAACTGAACATTAAATACAGGCAAAAATGCACATGATGGCTTCCCAGAGTATGTAGTGCAACCCACAATGTGTAGGGAGAAGGAAGGGAGAGAGAAGGAGAGAGAAAAGAGATAAAGAACCTGCCATTTAGGCAGGCTATGGGAGAGAGGAGGGAATTGGGGACATTGGTGGTGGGATATGGGCACTGGTGGAGGGCAGATCATCGGTACGGGGCTGAGTGCGGAATGATGAGCTGTGCCCACAGTTTAGGGCACTGGGCGTTCTGTGAAGGGGCCGGACCACAGCCCCATGCCAGCCCCACCTGTTAGTGCCTGCCGCCTCCCTTGCAGAGACTAGATCACGGGTGTCTATAAGGAGAATAGATCACAGGTGTCTATGAGAATAGGTCACAGGTGTCTATAAGGAGACGAGATCACAGGTGCCTATGAGGAGACGAGATCACAGGTGTCTATGAGGAGACTAGATCACAGGTGTCTGAAGAGACTAGATCACAGGTATCTATAAGGAGACGAGATCACAGGTCTCTATGAGAAGAATAGATCACGGGTGTTTATGAGGAGACGAGATCACAGGTGTCTATGAGGAGAATAGATCACAGGTGTCTATGCGGAAACGAGATCACAGGTGTCTATGAGGAGATGAGATCACAGGTGTCTATGAGAAGACAAGATCACAGGTGTCTATGAGGAGACGAGATCACAGGTGTATATGCGGAGACTAGATCACAGGTCTATATGCAGAGACTAGATCACAGGTTTCTATGAGGAGACGAGATCACAGGTGTCTAAGAGAGACAAGATCACAGGTGTCTATGAGGAGACTAGATCACAGGTGTCTGTGAGACTAGATCACAGGTGTCTATGAGGAGAATAGATCACAGGTGTCTGAGGAGACTAGATCACAGGTGTCTATAAGGAGACGAGATCACAGGTCTCTATGAGAAGAATAGATCACGGGTGTTTATGAGGAGACGAGATCACAGGTGTCTATGAGGAGAATAGATCACAGGTGTCTATGCGGAAATGAGATCACAGGTGTCTATGAGGAGATGAGATCACAGGTGTATATGCGGAGACGAGATCACAGGTGTCTATGAGGAGACGAGATCACAGGTGTATATGTGGAGAATAGATCACAGGTGTATATGCGAGACTAGATCACAGGTTTCTATGAGGTGACGAGATCACAGGTGTCTATGAGGAGACAAGATCACAGGTGTCTATGAGGAGACTAGATCACAGGTGTCTGTGAGGAGACTAGATCACAGGTGTCTATGAGGAGAATAGATCACAGGTGTCTGAGGAGACTAGATCACAGGTGTCTATAAGGAGACGAGATCACATGTCTCTATGAGAAGAATAGATCACGGGTGTTTATGAGGAGATGAGATCACAGGTGTCTATGAGGAGAATAGATCACAGGTGTCTATGAGGAGACTAGATCACAGGTGTCTATGAGGAGAATAGATCACAGGTGTCTGAGGAGACTAGATCACAGGTGTCTATAAGGAGACTAGGATCGCATGTCTCTATGAGAAGAATAGATCACGGGTGTTTATGAGGAGACGAGATCACAGGTGTCTATGAGGAGAATAGATCACAGGTGTCTATGAGGAGATGAGATCACAGGTGTCTATGAGGAGACTAGATCACAGGTATCTATGAGCAGAAAAGATCACAGGTCTCTATGAGAAGAATAGATCACGGGTCTTTAAGAGGAGACTAGATCACTGGTGTCTATGAGGAGACGAGATCACAAGTGTCTATGAGGAGAATAGATCACAGGTTTCTATGAGGAGATGAGATCACAGGTGTCTATGTGGAGACTAGATCACGGGTGTCTATGCGGAGACTAGATCACAGGTGTCTATGCAGAGACTCTATCACAGGTGTCTGAGGAGATGAGATCACAGGTGTCTATGAGGAGACTAGATCACAGTTATCTATGAGCAGAGAAGATCACAGGTCTCTATGAGAAGAATAGATCACGGGTCTTTACGAGGAGACTAGATCACAGGTGTCTATGAGGAGACGAGATCACAAGTGTCTTTGTGGAGACTAGATCACAGGTTTCTATGAGGAGACGAGATCACAGGTGTCTATGTGGAGACTAAATCACAGGTTTCTATGAGGAGATGAGATCACAGGTGTCTATGAGGAGAATAGATCACAGGTTTCTATGAGGAGACGAGATCACAGGTGTCTATGAAGAGACTAGATCACAGGTGTCTGTGAGACTAGATCACAGGTGTCTATGAGGAGAATAGATCACAGGTGTATATGAGGAGACGAGATCACAGGTGTCTATGAGGAGACTAGATCACAGATGTCTATAAGGAGAATCGATCATGGGTGTCTATGAGGAGACGAGATCACAGGTGTCTATGAGGAGACTAGATCACAGGTGTCTATGAGGAGATGAGATCAAAGGTGTCTATGAGGAGATTAGATCACAGGTCTCTATGAGGAGAATAGATCACAGGTATCTATGAGGAGAATAGATCATAGGTCTCTATGAGAAGAATAGAACACAGGTGTCTATGAGGAGACAAGATCACAGGTGTCTATGAGGAGATGAGATCACAGGTGTCTATGCGGAGACTAGACCACAGTGTCTATGTGGAGACAAGATCACAGGTGTGTGTGTGTGAGGAGACGAGATCACAGGTGTGTGTGAGGAGACGAGATAACAGGTGTCTAGTGAGGAAACTAGATCACAGGTCTCTACGAGGAGAATACGTCACAGGTATCTATGAGGAGAATAGATTATAGGTCTCTATAAGAAGAATAGAACACAGGTGTCTATGCTGAGACTAGATCACAGTGTCTATTGGAGACGAGATCACAGGTGTGTGTGAGGAGACGAGATCACAGTCTCTATGCGGAGATGAGATCACAGGTGTCTATTTGGAGACGAGATTACAGGTGTGTGTGAGGAGATGAGATCACAGGTGTCTATGTGGAAACGAGATCACAGGTGTCTATGGAGAGACGAGATCACAGGTGTCTGAGGAGACTAGATCACAGTGTCTATGTGGAGACGAGATCACAGGTGTGTGTGAGGAGATGAGATCACAGGTGTCTATGCGGAGACGAGATCACAGTGTCTATCTATGTGGAGACGAGATCACAGGTGTGTGTGAGGAGACGAGATCACAGGTATTTATGAGGAGGCGATTTCACAGGTGTCTATGAGGAGACGAGATCAAAGGTGTGTGTGTGAGAGGAGACTAGATCACAGTGTCTATGTGGAGACTAGATCACAGTGTCTATGTGGAGACGAGATCACAGGTGTCTATGAGGAGACGAGATCACAGTGCCTATCTATGTGGAGACGAGATCACAGGTGTGTGTGAGGAGATGAGATCACAGGTGACTATGAGGAGATGAGATCACAGGTGTGTGTGAGGAGACGAGATCACAGATATTTATGAGGAGACAATTTCACAGGTGTCTATGAGGAGACGAGATCACAAATCTCTATGAGGAGACGAGATCACAGTTTCTATGTGGAGACGAGATCACAGGTGTCTATGAGGAGATGAGATCACAGGTGTCTATGAGGAGACGAGATCACAGTGTCTATGTGGAAACAAGATCACAGGTGTGTGTGAAGAGACTAGATTACAGGGGTCTATGCGGAGACGAGATCACAGGTGTCTATGAGGAGATGAGATCACAGGTGTCTATGTGGAGACGAGATCACAGGTGTATGTGAGGAGATGAGATCACAGGTGTCTAGTGAGGAGACGAGATCACAGGTGTCTATGAGGAGACGAGATCACAGGTGTGTGTGTTAGGAGACGAGATCACAGGTGTGTGTGAGGGAGACGAGATCACAGGTGTCTATGCGGAGACGAGATCACATGTGTCTATGTGGAGACGAGATCACAGGTGTGTGTGAGGAGACGAGATCACAGTGTCTATGCAGAGACGAGATCACAGGTGTCTATGAGGATATGAGATCACAGTGTCTATGTGGAGACGAGATCACATGTGTGTGTGAGGAGAAGAGATTACAGGTGTCTATGCGGAGAAGAGATCACAGGCGTGTGTGAGGAGACGAGATCACAGGTGTCTATGTGGAGACGAGATACAGGCGTGTGTGAGGAGACGAGATCACAGGTGTCTATGAGGAGACGAGATCACAGGTTTGTGTGGAGGAGACTAGATCACAGGTGTCTATGCGGAGATGAGATCACAGGTGTCTATGTGGAGACGAGATCACAGGCGTGTCTGAGCGACAAGATCACAGGTGTCTATTTGGAGACGAGATCACAGGCGTGTGTGAGGAGAGCCTGTCTGCTCTCACAAAGGCTGGCGCAATCCTTAAACCCGCTTTGTTTGAGCTGGAGGAATTTCATTCCCACCATCCTTTATCAGATGCGGTGCCGCAGAGGGGGTTTTTCGGGAACGTGGGGCCAAGCTTCTCCTAACGGGTTTGCATGCAGTTTTCATAATATTCCGCTAAGCACATCATCAGATGTTTCTCATATATTTTCAAAGGCCCCATATGCTGGGAACCGCCGCCAGATGCTCTGTTTTGATAAACAGAGTGACGTTGCCTTTAAACCGTTCTGTGAAACAGCGTCTTTCTTGCTGGGCTCTGAGCACAGCTCACAAAATCAGAGGCACGAAGTGCCCCGTGGCTTGGACCAGTTTCCCCGGACAATCCTAGCTCTCTCCAGCGGTCCTCTGTGCTGGAGCCAGGCTAGCTGGGCCCGTACCCACATGGAGAACCAGGAAGGATACAGGATGCCGGAGTCTCAGCAGGGCACGGTGGCTTCTGTGTCCTTAGTAAGGGAGGTGCTAGGTGTGGCCGAGGCCCTTGGCCAGCTCCCAACTCTGGTTCACTTTCCAGAGACACACTTCCCAGCCCTGTGGATGTGCTCCGGGACACGGGTGCGTGTCTGTGCCAGCCTGTCCTCTCTGCCAGAGGCCCTTGTTTCTGAGTCATGGACTGTCCAGCCCGTCCTTCAGGAATGGCCGCAAGCTCTAGTTTCCTTTTCTAATCCACGTCCACTACCTTCACGTGTGCTTCGTGGCTGCGCCTTGTGGAGGACAGACACCCACAGAGACGGGAAACATTTGGGCTGCTGTGTGTGTCCACGTGGAAAGCCAGAAGGAGAAACGCCCCATTTAAATGATTTTTCCTGGTTTTTGGGTCACACCCTGCAATGCTCAGGGACTTCTCCCTGGCTCTGCACTCAGGAATTACTCCTGGCGGTGCTGGGGGACCCTCTGGCATTCTGGGGATGGAACCAGGTTGGTCACGTGTGAGGCAAACGTACAGTACAGTGCTCTGGGACTGGCTTTCCTGCGCAGTGCTGGGATCCATCTCAGTTACCACGAGAGCCAGTGCAGAACCCCGGTGTTTTGCATGAGGAGCAGGAGCTGTACTGGCCGAGCCGGCCCTGTGCTATGCCCCTGAGGGCTCACGGCTACAATTCCAGGCAAGACAAAATCCAGGCAAGAAAATGCCCAGAACTGGGCCAATGGTGCATTGGGCGAGGACAGCCCAAACGCATCAGAGAACGATGCAGGGCTAGAGCCGAGCAAGCGGGAGGGGCTCGCCTTGCATGTGGCTGGCCCAGGTTCAATTCCTGGCATCCCATTAGGGAACCCTGAGCTGTGCCAGGCATAATTCCTGAGTGCCCAGCCAGAAGGAAGGAAGAGAAAGGAAGGGAGGGGGGGAGGGCGGGAGGGTGTTCTAAAGTCTCAGTGACACCAGCTGCCTGTGCTTGCTCCGGGACACACTGTCTCCAACAGTGACACCGGCCTCCTGTGCGCTCTTGGGGACACACTGTCCCCTGCAGTGACACCGGCCGCCTGTGCACGCTATCAGGGACACACTGTCCCCGCAGTGACACCGCCGCCTGTCGCGCTCCGGGGGGACACACTGTCCCCTGCAGTGACACCGCCGCCTGTGCATGCTCTTGGGGACACACTGCCCCGCAGTGACACCCGCCGCCTGTGCGTGCTCTTGGGGACACACTGTCCCCCGCAGTGACACCGGCCGCCTGTGCGTGCTCTTGGGGGCACACTGTCCCCGCAGTGACACCGCCGCCTGTGCGTGCTCTAAGGGACACACTGTCCCCCGCAGTGACACCGGCCGCCTGTGCGTGCTCTCGGGGACACACTGTCCCCTGCACTGACACCGCCGCCTGTGCGTGCTCTCAGGGACACACTGTCCCCTGCAGTGACACCGGCCTCCTGTGTGTGCTCTCGGGGACACACTGTCCCCTGCAGTGACACCAGCCGCCTGTGCATGCTCTCAGGGACACACTGTCCCCCCCACAGTGACACCGCCGCCCTGCGTGCTCTACGGGACACACTGTCCCCTGCAGTGACACCGGCGCCTGAGTGCTCTCGGGAACACACTGTCCCCTGCAGTGACACCCGGCCGCCTGTGCTTGCTCTAGGGGACACACTGTCCCCCTGCAGTGACACCAGCCGCCTGTGCATGCTCTAGGGACACACTGTCCCCCTGCAGTGACACCGCCGCCTGTGCGTGCTCTCGAGGACACACTGTCCCCTGTAGTGACACCGCCGCCTGTGCACGCTCCGGGGACCCACTGTCACCCGCAGTGACACCGGCCGCCTGGCTTGCTCTCGGGGACACACTGTCCCCAGGTGACACCAACTGCCTGTGCACTCCGGGGGACATGCTGTCCCCTGCAGTGACACCCGGCCGCCAGTGCGCGCTCCGGGGACACACTGTCCCCTGCAGTGACACCGGCCGCCTGTGCATGCTCTTGGGGACACACTGCCCCCCGCAGTGACACCGGCCGCCTGTGCTTGCTCTCGGGACATGCTGTCCCCTGCAGTGACACCCGGCCACCTGTGCGCGATCTCGGGGACACACTGTCCCCCGCAGTGACACCGGCCGCCTGTGCGTGCTCTAAGGGACACACTGTCCCCGCAGTGACACCGCCGCCTGTGCACGCATTCAGGGACACACTGGTACCAATTACTCTGGTACCACCTGACACTTCCTAAACCCTGGTCCGTTACTGTGGTACCACCTGACACTTCCTGGCCCTTGGTCCGTTACCTTGTCACCACCTCACACCTCCTAACCCTTGGTCCGTTACTCTGGTGCCACCTGACACTTCCTAAGCAATGGTCCGTTACTGTGGTACCACCTGACACTTCCTGGCCTTTGGTCCGTTACCTTGGCACCACCTCACACTTCCTAACCCTTGGTCCATTACTCTGGTACCACCTGACACTTCCTAACACTTGGTCCATTACTCTGGTACCACCTGACACTTCCTAACCCTTGGTCCGTTACTCTGGTACCACCTGACACTTCCTAACCCCTGGTCCGTTATTCTGGTACCACCTGACACTTCCTAACCCTTGGTCCGTTACTCTGGTACCACCTGACACTTCCTAACCCCTGGCACGTTACTCTGGTACCACCTGACATTTCCTAACCCTTGGTCTGTTACTCTGGTACGACCTGACACTTCCTAACCCTTGATCTGTTACTCTGGTACCACCTGACACATCCTAACCCTTCGTCCGTTACTCTGGTATCACCTGACACTTCTAACCCCTGTTCCGTTACTCTGGTACCACCTGACACTTCCTAAACAACGGTCTGTTACTCTGGTACCACCTGACACTTCCTAACCCTTGGTCTGTTACTCTGTACCACCTGACACTTCCTAACCCTTGGTCTGTTACTCTGTACCACCTGACACTTCCTAACCCTTGGTTCGTTACTCTGGCACCACCTGACACTTCCTAACCCCCTGGTCCGTTACTCTGGTACCACCTGACACTTCCTAATCCCTGGTCCGTTACTCTGGTACCACCTGACACTTCCTAACCCTTGGTCCGTTACTCTGGTACCACCTGACATTTCCTAACCCCTGGTCCGTTACTCTGGTAGCACCTGAGACTTCCTAACCCTTGGTGTGTTACTCTGCTACCACCTGACACTTCCTCACCCTTGGTCCGTTACTCTGGTACCACCTGACACTTCCTAACCCCTGGTCTGTTACTCTGGTACCACTTGACACTTCCTAATCCTTGGTCCGTTACTCTGGCACCACCTGACACTTCCTAACCCTTGGTCCGTTACTCTGGTACCACGTGACACTTCCTAACCTCTGGTCCGTTACTCTGGTACCACCTGACACTTCCCAACCTCAGGTCCGTTACTTGGTACCACCTGACACTTCCCAACCTCAGGTCCGTTACTTGGTACCACCTGACACTTCCTAACCCCTGGTCCGTTACTCTGGTACCACCTGACACTTCCTAACCCTTGGTCCATTACTCTGGTACCACCTGACACTTCTTAACCAATCGTCTGTTACTCTGTTACCAACTGGCACTTCCTAACCCTTGGTCCATTACTGAGGTACCACCTGACACTTCCTAACCCTTGGTCCATTACTCTGGTACCACCTGACACTTCTTAACCAATCGTCTGTTACTCTGGTACCAACTAGCACTTCCTAACCCTTGGTCCGTTACTCTGGTACCAACTGGCACTTCCTAACCCTTGGTCCGTTACTCTGGTACCACCTGACACTTCCTATACCTTGGTCCGTTACTCTGGCACCACCTGACACTACCAAATCCTGGGTCGTTACTCTGGTACCACATGACACTTACTAACCTTTGGTCCATAATTCTGGTACCACCTGACACTTCTAAACCCTTGGTCTGTTACTTCGGTACCACCTGACACTTCCTCAACCCTTGGTCAGTTACTCTGGTACCACCTGACTCTTCCTAACTCTTATTCTGTTACTCTGTCACCACCTGACACTTCCTATCCCTTGGTCATTACTCTGGTACCACCTGACACTTCCTGAACCCTTGGTTCGTTACTCTGGTACCACCTGACACTTCTTAACCCTTGGTCTGTTACTCTGGTTCCACCTGACACTTCCTGACCCTTGTCTGTTACTCTGGTATCACCTGACACTTCCTAACCCCTGGTCCGCTACTCTGGTACCACCTGACACTACATAACCCTTTGTCCGTTACTCTGTTACCACATATACTTCCTAACCCTTGGTACGTTACTTCCTGGTACCACTCTGACACTTCCGAACTTTGGTCCGTTGCTCTGGTACCACATGACACTTCTAACCCTTGGTCCGTTACTCTGGTACCACTTGATATTTCCTAACCCCTGGTCTAGTTTCCCTGTAGCACCTGAGACTTCCTAACCCTTGGTGTGTTACTCTGCTACCACCTGACACTTCCTCACCCTTGGTCCGTTACTCTGGTACCACCTGACACTTCCTAACCCTTGGTCTGTTACTCTGGTACTACTTGACACTTCCTAATCCTTGGTCTGTTACTCTGGTACCACCTGATCACTTCCTAACTCTTGGTCCGCTACTTGGTACCACGTGATACTTCCTAACCTCTGGTCCATTACTCTGGTACCACTCTGACACTTCCCAACCTCAGGTCCGTTACTTGGTACCACCTGACACCTCCTAACCCCTGGTCCGCTACTCGGTGCTACCTGATACTTCCTAACCTTTGGTCCATTACTCTGGTACCACTCTGATACTTAACCATTCGTCTGTTACCTGTTACCCACTGGTACTTCCTAACTCTTGGTCCATTACTGAGGTACCTACCTGACACTCCTAACCCTTGGTCCATTTCTGGTACCACTTCTGACACTTCTTAACTAATCGTCTGTTACTCTGGTACCAACTAGCACTTCCTAACCCTTGGTCCGTACTTTGGTACCAACTGGCACTTTCTAACACTTGGTCTCTTACTGGTACCACCTGACACTTCCTATACCTTGGTCTGTTACTCTGGTACCACCTGACACTACCAAATCCTTGGTCGTTACCTGGTACCACATGACACTTTACTAACCTTTGGTCCATAATTTGGTACCACTCTGACACTTCCTAAACAATTGGTCTGTTACAGTGGTACCACCTGACAATTTCTCAACCCCTTGTTCAGTTACTCTGGTACCACCTGACTCTTCCTAACTCTTATTCTGTTACTCTGTCACCACTTGACACTTCCTATCCCTTGGTCACATTTGGTACCACCTGATACTTCCGAACCCTTGGTCTGTTACTCTGGTACCACCTGACACTTTTAACCCTTGGTCTGTTACTCTGGTTCCACCTGACACTTTCTGACCCTTGTCTGTTACCTCTGGTATCACCTGATACTTCTTAACCCTGGTCCTTAACTCTGGTACTACTTGACACTACATAACCCTTGGTCCGGCTACTCTGTTACTACATAACACTTCTAACCCTTGTGACGCTGCTTTGGGACCACCTGACACTCCTAACTTTTGGTCCGTTGCTCTGGGTACCAACATACTTCCTAACCCTTGGTCCGTTACTCTGGTACCACCTGATTTTTAACCCCTGGTCCATTATCTGGTAGCACCTGAGACTTCCTAACCCTTGGCGTTACTCTGCTACCACCTTGACACTTCCTCACTCTTGATCTGTTGCTTCTTGATACCAACTTGAGACTTCCAACCATTGGTCCACTTCTGGAGGTACAACCTGACACTTCCTAACCCTTGGTCCACATTACTCTGATACCACCTGACACTTTCTAAAGCTTGGTCCGTTACTCTGGTACCAACTGACACTTCCTAACTCTTGGTCCGTCACTCGCCCCACCTTGACAATTCCTAACCCTATGTTTTACTTTGGTACCATGACACTTCCTAACCCTTGGTCTGTTGCTCTGGTACCACCTGACACTTCCTAACCTTTGGTCCGTTACTCGGCGGCACCACTTGACAATTCCTAACCCTGGTCTGTTACTCTGGTACCACCTTGACACTTCCTAACCCTTGGTCTGTTACTCTGGTACCACCTGACCCTTCCTAACCTTGGTCCGTTACTCTGGTACGACCCGACACTTCCTAAGTCCTGTTCCGTTACTTTGGTACCACGTGACATCGTTAAGCCTTGGTCTGTTGCTCTGGTACCACCTGACACTTCCTAACCCTTTGTCCCGTTACTCGGTGACCACTCTGACATTTTCTTAAGCCCTGGTCCGTTACTCTGGTACCACCTGACACTTC
>JAJIBD010003847.1:0-58367 GCA_021461705.1 Cryptotis parvus | reverse complement strand
TTTTTTAATCCATTTTGTTACTCTGTGTCTCTTGATTGGTGCATTTAGACCATTGACATTGAGAGAGATTATTGTCATCGGATTTTGTGCCATCTTTCTGTTTGTGCTTGTTGTGCTTATGAGTTTGGTCATATTACAACAGACCCTTCAGTCCTTCTTTTAAAGTTGGTTTTGAGTCCATGAAGTTCCTGAGTTGTTGCTTATCCATGAAGTTGTGTATCTTTCCTTCATATCTAAATGTGAGTCTGGCGGGTAAAGAATTCTTGGTGAGGCCTGCAGTTCATTTAGCCTTTTCACAATATCCCACCATTGTTTTCGGG
The DNA here is from genome assembly GCA_021461705.1 of Cryptotis parvus. Taxonomy (NCBI): domain Eukaryota; kingdom Metazoa; phylum Chordata; class Mammalia; order Eulipotyphla; family Soricidae; genus Cryptotis; species Cryptotis parvus. The sequence continues at coordinate 58,047 of JAJIBD010003847.1, read as the reverse complement.
CTCGGAGTGTTTCATCAGAGAAATCTGCTGTAAATCTTAGAGATGTTCCTTTGTACGTGATTTCCTTCTTTGATCTTGCTGCTTTCAGTATTCTATCTCTATCTATAGTTTTTGTCATTTTAATTAAGATGTGTCTTGGAGTATTCTTGTTGGGGTTTCTTTTAGCAGGTATCCTACGGGCCTCCTGGATCTTGAGGCAAGCGTTCTTTAGTTCCGGGAACTTCTCAGCAATGATGGCTTTGACAGTTTCTTCTTCATCAGGGTTTTCTTCTTGCCTTTCTGGGACCCCAATGATCCTTATGTTGTTTCTTCTGGCTTCATCCCGTTTATCTCTTGTTGTCTGTTCGGTAATTGTGAGTCTTTTTTCTATCTTCTGGTGTTGTGTAGAGAATCCTTGGAACTCATCTTCGAGATCACTAATTCTTTCTTCAGTAGCTATTATTCTGCTATGATGGCTTTCCACTGTGTTTTTCATTTCATTTACCTCATTTTTAATATCTGTCATTTCCATTTGCATTTTCCTCACTTCTTCTATCATGTCCTCTTGTATTTTATTGAGTTTGCATTCCATTGCTTCTTTCAATTCCTTATGAATCCTGAACATTTCCTTCCGAAATTACTTATCAGAGAGGTTATACAACTCATTGGTATTGCTTGGCTCATCTGGACTAGTGACTTCACTCACAGAGCTTGATGGAATTTTGCTTTGCTTTACCATTATGACTATTGTAGTTTGCAAATGCGGGGTCTTGGGCGACTAGATAGTACAGTTAGTAGGTATCTGGTCTTTTTGCAGAGTTTGGGTGGGTAGCAAGGACGTAGGAACCAAGGTTCACTGGTACCTCATGCAAGATAGGTAGTAAGAGGGTCGCGCAGACCCACTAGGCCGTCCGTGCAGTTTTGAGTTCTGGGATGTTCTAGGAAGCGCAGGGCCCAAGGGGGTCAGCGTTGAAACCAAGGCAGTTTGCCTTGGTTCCTGTTGATGGAGTTTCCCTCTCTTCCCTGGGGCAACTTGGGTCCACGGAGACGCAGGGGTCACACACACACACCTGTGGGGGAGATTTCCAGCCTGTCCTAGGAGCGCCCGCACCCAAGGAGTCCCGTGTTGAAACCAAGGCAGTTTGCCTTGGTTCCGTTGATGGAGTTTCCGCTCTTCCCTGGGGCAACTTGGGTCCACGGAGACGCAGGGGTCACACACACCTGTGTGGGTAGATTTGCAGCCGGTCTCCCCAATGCAGTTTTGAAAGGGCTTTACTATCACAGGTTCTGGTATACAATCCAAGAGCCGGGAAAACCCTCCGAACTCTGGGTTCCCAGATAGACCCCAGCCACGTGTAGGCCAAGATGGCTGCCACCACGTGTTGAGGCCCAACAGAGACTGGAGAGGACAGAGAAGCAAAATGTCAAGGGAAGCCAAAATGGCAAAAGAGAAACCGTTCTTTCTTCTTGAAGCTTATTTTATAGATAGAAACCCGCAAAACTTCCCAGCCCGGCCCATTGTGGGCTGGGCTATCTAGAGATGAAAACAGGAAAATAGCTCTATAGAAATGTAGCAACTTCAGGAAGCCTTCTGGCTGTTTACAAGAACCCAAAGCTCATTCAAAGCCTCCCTAGCAAAGCTGGAAGGAGCTATAAGCTAAATGTAACTTCCCCTGGCAGAGAGGGTCAAATGCCCTCAGTTAATTTCTCCCAGCACCTCACCTAGGGCCCTATTATATGCTAATGTTTTGAGCCAAGATCTGCCTGGAAATGCCTTTTTAGGGTAGAGAAGGGGGTTTCTGAGATACTATGTCTCTGTACTAAAGACTAATACTAATGCCAGTTAAATATTTCTCCAAGCCTTCACAAGTCTTGTCTACTTCACGGTAGTTTTGTATTTTAGTTGCCTTTGAGTTATCAGGGAGCCATGCTTGCTTGCTTGGAGGCAAACAGCATTTCTCTCTGGTATAATTACTTAGAGATCCAACGTGGCCAGGCAAATATGCTGGTAAGATCTAGCTAGTCCCATGATGATTGTGGTAGCATGAGAGAATATTTATACCAGCCAGTACAGAATACATGGCCAGATAAGACTGCCACATTCAGACTACCCCCTATCTACGAAGTATCCTGCAGGATGCAATCCAGGGCAGATGCAGAGGCTCTTAGGAGTCCTGCAACACCCTTTGTTATTGAAACACCATGATTTACAAAGTAAAAAGGTTTTCATAATACTGTTGATAGAAAGATTCATACTTCAACACCACTCCCACCACCAGTGTGTTCCCACCACAAAAAGACCCTCATTTCCTACCCACCCCAATCCCCATACCTGCTCCCTCAGCTGGCACTAATTACATTGACCGTTAAAGCACATACATGGCAAATGTTATTGATGAATCCATTTTCTTCACTATTGTTGGCTATAGGCTAATCTGTCCAAATTCTGTTCTTGAATTTACTTTCTGAGTTTCTAGAACATAGCTCGATTCCACCAGTTTGATGTTGCGGAGTGTACGCTAGCGGCATTTGACTAGGGAAGAACTGGATGGCAGCTCTCCCTCATGTGTCTGAATCTTTACATGATGGTCGATAGCCCAGAGGCAGTTCATGGGTGGGTCCACCAGGCTTCTTGGAAGGGGACCCCAGCTCCATCTCCACAAACGCCTGGTGATTTTCACCACCAAGAACTGCCTACCTGGGCTTGAAATCGCTGCTCTCACTGTGCGGGGCTCTGGTGAGCCGGGCTTGCAATCAGTTTCTCTCTTGGGTGGGGCTCTGGAGAGCTGTGGAGTCCTGACAGTGAAAATGGCTGCAATTATGGTGAGCAAGTTTCCTCTGGCTGCTTCCTGAGGCCCTAATGAGCTGGTAGGCCGAGACCAAAACCCATCTTCCCTCCTGGGCACCTCGTGGTCAGCTGAGCTAGGGGAGAGTTAGATGGAAGCTCTTCCCCATGTATCTGAGTCGATCACATCCTTTCTTACAGCTTTAATATTCCATGTATATATGTACCACATTTTCTTTATTTAGTTACCTGTTCTTGGACCAGGGTTATTTTCAGATATTGTTTATGGTAAACACTGCTGCAAAAATCCCCACAGGAGTGCAAATATATTTATATTTTTTATTTTTAAAAAATTTTTATAATTGGTTTTTGGCTCTCGTAGCTGTCAAGAGTTTATTTTCTGGATCATTTGGAAGTTTAGTTTTTAATTTGGGAGACAGGATTTGGGGCCATAGCTAACTATGCTCAGGGTTTATTCCTAGTTCTGTGCTCAGGGATCACTCTTGGCATTGCTTGGAGGGGGATGAAGGCAGGCGGGAATGTGTGGTGTCAGGAATTGCACCAGTGTCAGCTACATGCAAGGCAAACAACATTAACACTCTCTCTCTCTCTTGCTCTTAAAATATACAATTACAAAGATGTTCATGTTTGGTTTTCAGTCATACAGTGTTCCAGCACCCATCTCTCCACCAGTGCCCATTTCCTACCACCAATGCCCCTAATTCCCTCTCCCCTCCCTAGCCTGCCTCTATGGCAGGCTCTTTATCCCCCTCTCTCTTTTAGTTGTAGTGAATCCATTTTGTTCTCTCTACTCCATTGTCTGAATCTTAAAAAATGAGTTCTATTGATTTTATTTTGTAAATCATAAATGCATGTAATTTATTTCAAAATATGTAAGTTGTTGGCATATGGTTCTCAGGATTTTTTTGGGCAAAAGTATTAATTTTATGATTATTTTGTATATGACTAGTCATGGCTAGAACTGTGATTTCTATATATAAAAATTTCAAATTAGTGGTCATATTCCTATAATGAGTATCTTCTGCTTCAAATGAAAAGATTCTCTTTATATTTCAGGAATATGGTTTCTTTCAGAGAACAGCTTTGGCCCCAATATTTTCCATTTAATCACATATTACTTTGAATTGCCTATGGACAATTTTATTGTTAACGACTTACTAACCACCTTTGCTGTTATCTAAAAATCAATTTAAAATTCCACTGACAAGGAAGATCGATTTATTACTTTCCACAAGGTGACAAAACAAAGTGACCAGTTTAGTCCTCAACTGAACTGTAAACATTTAATATAAAAATGTCAAGTGCACCTTTAGAGAAGAACAGATGAGAAAAACTATATATACTATTATATAAGCTTCCTTTAGGACTCAATAGATCAAGAAATATGTCTTCTTTACAGCCCTAGCTGAAAGTAGTCACAAATAATGTTTTCAACATGGCATCAGTTTTGGAAGAAATAATAAGAAACAAAATCAGCAGAAATGCAACTAAGCTTTGCTTTCTCCATGGAAGCTGTGGAAAATGCATTAATTCCTCCAGAATGTCAGGCTTAAATATAGCTAATGGAAGCGTGGGTTTACATGTGGGTGGGGAAGGGGAAGATGCCAAAGAGTAAATGCTGAATTGCTGTACAGACAAAAGACAGTTTATTGGAAGAACAGTGACTTAGGTTTGGAGTAAAACAATTTTTGAATTTGAGACCATTCTTTGCTACTTCCTGTGTATCTTCTGTGACTCTATTATCATTTTTGATTGTCATTCTTCTCATTTGCAAAATGTACACAATAAAACACTAGAAAGGAAATTAATAACTACCCTTCCCCAGGGAATCCAGGTCTTTATCCCTGAACCTGCATATATATTACATTGCCTGTGCAAGAGACTTCTCATATGGGATTAAAGATATTCACTCCGAGACTTAAAAAGCAGGGAGCATTTCTAATTGAGATCAGGAAGATGCTGTGACAATTCCATGAAAGATGACATAAGAGCTATTTGAAGTGGAAGAGGGATTCAGTTTAATTTTGGTTGGAGGGAAGAGGTCCAGAGTCAAGAAATGGGGCAACCTGTGAAGGTTAAAATGGGTTTCAGTTGGTGGCCAGCAAAAAAATGGGCAGCAGATGAGCAAACCAGATTTCCTCCTAGAGCTTCCAGAATGAAACAGTGTTGTGGACACCTTGATTTTAGCCGAATGAGACCCATGGTGGATTTCTTTCTTTTCTTTTCTTTTTTTTTTTTTTTTTTTGGGTCACACTCGGTGATGCTCAGGGGTTACTCCTGGCTCTTGGCTCAGGAATTACTCCTGGCGGTGCTCATGGGACCATATGGGATGCCTGAGATCGAACCCTGGTTGGCTGCATGCAAGGCAAACACCCTACCCCGCTGGGCTATCGCTCCGGATCCCCATGGTGGATTTCTGACCTATTGCAATTTTGGATTGTTTAATTCACTATATGACATTTTCTTATGGAAGACTGAAAACTAGCAGGATGTTCTTGTTACCTCACAAGGTGAAGTGCTGAGCTTGTAACATGACCTGTGAGTTGCGAATCAGGGCACAGAAGATCAGTGTAACCAGGATGGCTTCTGCCCTGTGCGGCTCAAGATTATATTTGAATTACTACAATTACAAATGTCTGTTTTGGGGATGAACTACTACCACTCACTGAACATCTGCTTTGCAAAAAAGCGTGTGTTATATAATAATTGTGTTTGCATCAAAGCACAACAAGATAGAAAGCATTGTCTTTTTTTAATATATGTGGGCTTGACAAGACATTTGGCCTTGTTGGATTTTATAAGATTATTTTGTAAGGGTTTATCTGCCTTCAGAAAAACAGTCAGGGTAGGGGAAGTTTAGAAATGTTCCAATGTCAAAATACTCGGAGAAATCTATTTTGAGTTTGTTTTTTTTTCCCTCTCTGCTCTTTTTTGGATCACTAAAGAAGAAAATTAAAATAGAAGTTATCAGTGAGAAAGCAATGCAGTACTTGAAGTGATTAAATATAAGCTATTATCTAGAGTGGTGTTCATGAAAATGTGCACAGTTTACCTTTAGATCTTGGCATGGATGATTCCTCCTGATGAACTGTGGGGCTGTGAACAGACACCGGCCCTGTGAGCTGTCTGCAAGGCACACACTCTGTGCAGTGGGAGAAATGAAAGAAAAATGCTCAGTTTGAAACTGAGGCTTAAGGTACTTTTGCTTTGAGTCCTGAAATTCCAAGCATATCTCCACAGAAGAAAATGTTCTTTGAAAATTAATTGAAGATGTTCAACCCCACGCTTGGAGATAGTCTTCCAACCAGCTGCATATTTCAGTCTTGTTCTTTCTAATAGTCAGAAGGAATAACAAAACAAACAAAAAAAAAAACCCCTTTGCTTTTGCAGAGAATGAGTGCTAGACTTGGCAGGTGATAGAAAGGTAAGCAAATGTCCTGGATGATTTACTCACATTGCTGTTGTTGCCTATATGGAAGTGATGATGCCAGTGAGACAAATGCCCTAAAATCTCTAGTAATTATTAGTGTCTTTATATCTGGTTCCTCAACTTTATTTCATAAGATATAAGATGCTTGTCTACTTTTGATGAATATAGATTGTGGCCTTAGGGGAAACAAACTATTGACTGGGCAAAGTTATAGAAAATGAACTCGTGCACTCATGACTTTATAGTTCCTAGGAAAAGCCATGAGGTTGGCATATTTTTTCTAAGAGTTTGCACTTCCCTATTCTCTCCCCCTTCCTCCATTTCAAAATGTTCCACTCCCAAAGAACTCTTATGTTGCTTTCAGCCTTTAAATATTTACTAAAATGATTTGCCCTTATCTACATACCTACTGGTACTTGCATTTTAATGGAGACCTTGTTATTTCAAAGAAAGGGATTTTGAATGGTAGATAATGCTGTAGAATTTGTGGTAAAAATGTTTGTTATGAGATGCTTCTTCATACATCAATTCAGTTCAGTTACTGATTTCCCATTGATAAAATTCCTTCAGGGCCCCCGAGCAATAGCACAGCAGGTAGGGCATTTGCCTTGCACGTGGCCAACCCCGCTTCAATCCCAGGCATCCAATATGGTCCTCCGAGCACCGCCAGGAGTAATTCCTGAGCGAAGAGCCAGGAGTAACCCCTGAGCGTTGCTGGGTGTGACCCAAAATGAAAAAAAAAAATCCTTCAGGATTGGACTAGACGCTATTGACATAGGGACCACCATGGAGGATTGTGGGGTGTTTTGAGGTGCAGAACTCTCTACATCAATACAAAAAATTAACATAATTTGAATCATTTCACCTAAACTATAAATTACAATGTATCTTTTTCTTGGGCCTGAGAGATGTTCAGAGGATAAGGTCCTTCCTTGCATGCCATCAACCGTGGTGCAATCTCCCACACTGCACATGTTCTCCCACTAGGAGTGATAAGTAAGTATTGAGCACCTCTGGGTGTGATCCAAAAAACAACAAAAAATGTATCCAAATTTATGTCTATATTATTTCCTTCTCAGCTCAGTAGCAAAATGTAGATCCTGAAAAGTTTCTTAGGTTTCCATTGCTGGTTCAGTAGGTTTTTACCAAAAATACTAAGTATCCTAATTACAACTAACAAAAGTGAGAAAAACAGATATGATAGATCACTGTATCACTGTCTTCCTGAAGATCATGATTTGCTCAAGCGGGCACCAGTGACATCTCAATACCTCTTGTCACATGTGAAATACCCCAAGGGCATCTGACCGCTCCAGGAACATAAAGAGCCTCAAACCATTCCATCAAGTCATGGGAATGAGGTCTGTAATTGTTACTGGTTTTTGGCATGTCAAATATGACACAGGTAGCTTGCAGCTGCTTTGCGGCTGTCGCGAGCACGACTTGATCAGCTCTTCTGCTGGGTGGAGCTCTGAGGAGAGGGGGAGTCCAGATGTGGAAAATCATGATACGATGCATACTCATTTAAACCTTTAGTTATGATTAGTCCTGCCACAGTTGCAGTTCTATCATAATAAGACAGAATGCTTTATCAAGTCTCTTAACTCATTATTTTCTGTAACGTGTGGGCATGCATGATACCTCTCCAGAAATCTGATACTGATGAAAAAGCTGATAATAATGACAAGTGTTCTCTACACATTCATTGAATAGAACACACCTAAATCAACTGGACTTTGTCCTCTGGAATAAGAACATGAGATGATCAAGGCAACGGCGCTAATTCTTTCTGTCAATGATAATTAATAATTGATGGAAGCCCGAGAGACATGATTATCTATTTCAACTCTGCAGGAAAAAGTGTTTTGCCAGGGTTTAGAGTGTTCTCTCTCACAACCCACTACTACCATCAGTTCCAAATAACCACTCTTATAGGTCTGAGTGACATTTGGTTTAAAAAATATTTTATGTGTCCTTGAAAGGTTTCTGACTGTCTACCACACCCCAGAGAATACTGGCAAAAGGGACTGTTTTTTTTTTTCCCCGGTTCATTCCATCTTACCAATAGTTCACATTCCTGGAGGAAGGAATTTTTAGTTCTATTGATTAAGCAAAGATTTAAGATTTTTGTCTCAAACCCACTAATACTTTATTCAATATACAACTGCAATATCAATACAATAAAGATATAATAAGTTTTAAAGATATACTTGGATTGTTTAGGGGAGGGAAGCTTCCAAGAGGTGTTTAAAAGATCTGGGGCCATTCCCAGTGATTCCCAAGTCCAGTGTGAAGGCCTGAGAATGTGGGGAGTGGTTGGACGCTGGTGGGCAGTGACTGCCAGGGCCATCCCAGTGATGCTCAGCTAGGGATCAAACGGGACCTATGCTCGTGAGAAGGCAGGGACCTACCTCGGAACTGTTTCTTCAGTCCTGATGCTTGGATTCTTTAGTCAGGGCATGTTTAAAATATTATTCAAACAACTTGGCAATTGATGCTTAGAATTCCAGAAGGGTGATTCATGAATGATGTGATAGCTCAAAAGTATTGCTTATTGTAGACTCCTTACATACCATTCATCACAAACTGTCCATTGCTCCAGTTCTTGCTCTCATTGTTTTTACTTGTGCTTTTAAACTAATTTTAGACACGAAAAGTTGCATAAATAATAAAAGAGCTCCTATATACCATTCACCCAACTTGCTCAAATACTTTTTTTCTTTTTGTTCCTTTTAATGTGTTTTGACCTCTGGACTGTTACAGAGCTTGACTCAGGCCCCTTTACCTCCAGATACTATTTGTGTAATTATCTGAGATTTATTTTTATTATTGTATAACCATGGTATAAGAATAAAAAAAATCAGGAAATTCAACCTTGACCTCATTCACAAAACCTAATCTGGATCACACCAGTTTGTCCCCTGATGGCCTTGCAGCATCATGACCCCTGGGTCATGCATTGCATTCATGATCATGTCTTTTTAATATCTTTTCATCAGTCCTTTTGTTGATGTTGATATTTTTATTTACTTATTTTTATGCCAGAAATCGAACCCAGGACCTCAGCCATATGATTTTGATTTTTTTTTTAAGTGAACAGGTCAACCATTTGGTGGACTGTCTCTCAGTTAATGTTGGGTAATTCTCCTTATCAGATTCAGGCAAGTATCTAGTATGAGTGCCAGGGACCTGTCATTAGAGACTTCCTGAATTGTATCACAGAAACCTGAATCAGTTTGCCCCTTGATTGGGGAGGTGAATTTGACCACTCCTTCAAGGTGCAGGTGGTTAGTTCCTCTATGATAAAATTTCTTCATCTCGGATAAATTTGTCATGAGAAGATTACGGCGCATTTTATGTTACCTGCATGATAGTTCTGTGTTGGAAAGCTCCTGTCACCTGTTCACATCCTCGTCCCCCCCACCCCCATCCTGCTTAGACGAGCGACGGTCATTATTTAAAGATCAGGCCATCTTCTAACAGCAGCTCTGTAATTTTTATTTGCATTGGAGCCATACCTGGTGGTGCTCAAGGATTACTCCTGGCTCTGTCTTTACTTCTAGATCATTCCTGGGCGTCTTGGGTGACCGTTTGTGATGCCAGGGATCGAATCTAGGTTGCCAAGGCTATTGCCCTTAACATGCTGTACTATCTCTCTGGCCCAACTCTGGATTTTCCAGCTGTTTCTTCCCTCATTGTCTCAGGGGTTAGGATGAAGCACACACACCTGACAATATTTCTATGTTCTTTCTTTCCACAACTTTGCCAAGTCTTCACATTTTCAATTTGAATGTGCTAGTCATTTTCTGCAAGGAACCTGAGTTTCTCATTGCATTTCTTTTATTTTTTTTTCCTTCAAATTTTATTACACCACGTTTAGACATACAATTGCAAGATGCTCATGTTGAGTTTTGGTTCTACAGTGTTCCAACAACACCCATCCTTCCACCCAAACCCATCTCCCATCACAAATACCCCCCCAATCCCTCCTCCCCTCCCACACCTCAACTGCTTGGCGGGTTCTGTATGTCTTTTTTTTTAATTACAGAATTACTTTGTAGAGTCTCAGACTTTATTAAAAGGGAAGAAAAAAGAGACAGAGAGTGTTGCAGTACACTTTTGTCCAGAGCCTGTGCATCTTGCCTGGAGTTACCTCCTGCAGGCTACTTTGTAGATAGAAAAAGTTTGAATGTGGCAGCATAAGGGTTCTGTATGTCTTTTGTCTCCTCTCTATCTCTCCCTCCTGCCTACCTTTCCTACACATTGTAGAATGCAGTACATTAAAGAACATAACTGTTTCCACTAGTTTGATGGACCACACGGCCGCTTGCGACCGCAAGCAACTTGGGGGGCCTCATGGTCAGCGTCCGACAGTGAATATGGCGGCTAATGTGGTGGGCGAGTCTCATCCAGTTGCTTCTGGGACCCCCAGAGGTGATGGGCCCAATCCCAAAACCCATCTGTCCACCTGGGGGCCCCATGGTTAGCTGAGCCTGGGGAGAACCGAGTTCCAACTTCCCCAGCCGCGTCAGAGGCCCGGCATGCTATCCCCATTGCATTTCTATTTCCTTTTCTTTCTTATTTTCTTTCCAGTTGCAGATGCTGTGGGTCTATGATGGTCTCAATCCTGGCTTGTTTTGTATATCAGTACTAATCCAGGGAAAGTACACTTGATGCCAAAGGCAGGAGTGCACTGGGTTTAGGATAAGCTTTCTGTTGTGTGCTTGGCCCTGCAACATGCCAGGGACTTTCCCTGATTCCCACATCTCTGGCATAACTTGTGCCAACAGACTTCTGTCTTGGTTTTCTGCCTAGCATCCTGACTTCCTGTGGGGGTGGAGTTTTCCTCTATCCCCCTTTTTCTCCATGAGGGTTTTCATATTACGCTTCATTCTGCTCTTCTTTTTCTCCAGAATGCTGGCTCCTTATCCTAGACTCCCACTTATTTTTCTGGGACCTGGTTTGGAATTGGATGCTCTCCCAGGACAGCTGTCATTCTTTTGTATGCTACATCAGACCTTTTCCACTTTCTTTCTGCATGTTTCTTCCTGCCCTATGGATCTGTCTGGACCCCCCAACCCTTGGATTGTGGTATCCTTCTGGCTTTTGCCAGTGGAGGAGCCCTGGAAAATGACCTCAGGGAGTGAAGGAATAAGGCAGTGGCATTTATGTAGTCAGATTCCTCACCCTGGGTCACCTCAAGCTACTTATCTTCTTTCACTAAAGACCAGAGCTCATCTCCAGGAGCTGCTCTGCTTCTGGATTCTAGAACCACTCCCATTGTCCAGTTGCCCAAAACTAAAGGTGAATACAGGCTAAACTGGATATTGGGGAATTGCTTGGCTCTTTTAGCTTAGTTCTGTACCTCTAAGACAGTCCCTTTATTAAACCTTGAATTAGAGTGTGTGTGTGTGTGTGTGTGTGTGTGTGTGTGTGTGTGCGTGCGTGCGCTCCCTTCTGGGACCCTGACTGACACAGGGTGTAGGGTGACAGTTCTCTCTGTCAGCACATCACTGAGGGCCTAAGTCCTCATTTTGCCAGGCATTGCCGGCTCAGTGCATGTCCAATGCTGAGGACTGTGGCAACCAAGCTCAAGGATCTCTGTGCCCTTTGGGACGGGTCATTTGACTGTAGACTGCCTGCTTGGGCACCAGTTCTATAGCTGGGTCAGTTTCTCCAGCTTTGTCCCTGCCCAGTCCTGACCTCATTCCCCTTATCACTTACTTACACTGTTGAAGTACCAGCAAGAAGTAATTCTTGCTCAAGAGAAAAACATGACCATTGGTCCAGTAAACTGTATGAGGTGAACTTTTTCGTCTGGACTTACCCTCTTTCTGATGGTTGACAAATACCAGAAAAGTGCCATGTAATCCAGTTTTCCTGTAACTATAAAACACCAAAGGCAAACTTTTCAATATTATTGAATTCTTTTCAATAGGGCTGTATACTATAATTCACTAAGTTGAATTCATGACTGTTTCAGATATTGAAAAATGAGTTATACATAAGTTCTATTCGGCAAGGATTTACTATCACCAGAACATAGCTATTTGATAACTTTATAGATACCTTTGCTTATAGGGATATGTTGGAAGTTTTTCATACTTGATCCTGTATATGATTGACTACATTTTAGTATTTTTAAAGAATAATAACACTTCAATATAATACAGAATTTTTTTGTATTTTACTGCCAGATGCAAAGACAATTTTCAGTGGCATATCCTAACAAGTCTGAATACTAGTATGTTATACTACATTACTTTGAAACATTTTTGGTTTAAATTATATAATGAGATCATTCTATTTAGAATTTTATAAAATGTTATTTTAAGATAATAGTGCAGTGGGTAGGGTGTTTGCCTTGCACACAGCCAACCCAGGTTTGATCCCATGCATCCCATATGGTCCCCCAAGCACCACCAGGAGTAATTCCTGAATGCAGAAGTAGGAGAAACCCCTGAGCATACCTGGGTGTGACCCAAAAAGCAGAAAAAAATGTTTGTTGGTAATATGTGAACTCTGCACCTTTAAAGGCTATTACCTCCCATGACATTTTAGAATTTATTTTTTTACTCGATTTTGAGTGGGTAGAGTCATGATTTGACAGGCTTTGCTATTTATCTTATGCTAAATGACTGATGGGCTTAGTCTAATTCAAGATGGGCTTTTGTTTATTCCTCTTGCAGCTTGCAGTAATCAGTCTTCTCAACAAAGATGCCAAGTACTCTCCTGGAATAGACTCTCAATTAATTTTTAGCTTTGAAGATGTTCCTTCTAGGTCAGGATTGAGGCCAACTAGTAGTGCAATGTACTGGAACAAAATTGTCATTGCCATCTTTCTCCCCTAGTCTGTGGATTGAAAGAACTATGAAAACTAGTCAGATGTTAAAAAAAATTACTAGCAGTAGGCAGGCAGCAAGCAGAGTCTAACTTGGAATATGCTTGAATCCAATCTACTTGTAGTAATTATAGACAGGTTCTAGCCCTGGCCGGGATCCCAATAGAGCCTCGCAAGAAGCCAGAGGAACCTCCACACCATGAGGGCAATCATTTACAACATCCAGACTCCACAGCTTGCCAGAGCTCCACCCAAAAGAAAAGCTTATCTTAAGCCCTGCTCATCAGAATCCCACCCTACAGTGAAGACTATTTCAAGCCCAGGTATGCCTGATCCAGAAACTCAGATACACGGGGCAGAGCTGCCACCAGCTCTCCCTGTGCTCAGCTAATCATGACGCACCTGGGAGGGAAGGCAAGTTCTAGCCCTGGCCCGTCATCCCAATAGAGTCTCACAAGAAGCCAGAGGAACCCCCCACACCATGAGGGCAGTCATTTTCAACATCTGGACTCCACAGCTCATCAGAGCTCCACCCAAGAGAAAGGCCTATCTCTCCCTATTGTGGTTCATCAGTAAATGCATGAGATGAGAGCCTACTACTGAGAGTATACCACCCACATGGCAGAGCCTGGCAATCTAATGGTGTCGTATTTGATATGCCCCAAACCAGTAACAATCATAGACCCCATTCCCATGACCTCAGGGAATGGTTTGAGGCTCTTCATGTTCCTGGAGCAAGCAGATGCCCTTGAGCTACACTAGCACGTGACAGGACATATGGAGATGTTACTGCTTGTTGGAGATGTTGTTGCTTGTTACACTCAAGCAAATCAATGAACAACAGGAAGACAAATGATACAAGTGAATTATAGACAGATAAGTCATTTTAATATACTTTTTAAATCATTGTTCAGATTTATAATTACAATAAATCCTTTACTATTGATAGATTAGCTGTTTTTTCTTACTGACCCAATTTTGAGAACATACAAATGTACTTATTTAAAGTGGATGGTAAGGTGAATTTTTTAAAAAATACATATGATTATGGAATGATGGCCCAAATCAAGATAACTTACATATTCATCACCTCACATGGCTGGCATTTTTGAGTGTGTGGTGAGAATGTTTGAGTGACACTCTCAGCAATTTCCAAATATACAACACTGTATTATTTAGTTACCATGCTATTCCTTAGATCCTCAGAACTTCTAATGAAAACTTTGTATTATTTGACCTACAGACCTTTGTCTATGATACCTGTTTGGTCCTTTTGGATACCTGCATAGTTACCAAAAGAATAGCAAGAGACTAAGAGAAAACACAGGGAAAATGAATAAAATTACAGTATAGAATGATCATTTACATTCTATTAGGTCTACTAATTTTGTCCTACTTATCTCAAGAGTTGTCTTTGCAGACATAGAGCATAGCATATTAATGCCTGAGGAACCCTAGAAATGCTTGATTCAATGCTGATTTATAGATGAAAAAGTGCTTTGACAAGTCTAAGCTTCACTTAGTATTCAATTTCCTAATGGTATTCACTGTCTTCCCGTTCATCATCGATTTGCTCGATCGGGCACCAGTAATATCTCCATATGACCTGTCTCATGCAAGTAGAGCCCAAGGGCACCTGCTTGGTCCAGGAACATAAAGAGCCTCAAACCATTCCATCAGGTCATGGAAATGAGGTCTATAATTGTTACTGGTATCTGGTATATCAAATATGACATTGGTAGCTTGCCAGGCTCTGCCGTGCGGGTAGCATTCTTTGTAGTCATCTCAAAATCCAGCATTTATTGATGATCCAGGCTGTGATAGGCTGGTCTGCTGGGTGGTATTATATTTAAAAAATAGATGTGATAACAAGATCTAATCATTTTTCATGCAGATGTGTGCTTAAAAGGGTTGGGAGAGGAAATCTTATGCTTTGTTAATTGTTTCTTGAACAACTTCATGATTATTAGGTAAAGGGAAACTGTGCAAACATCAGGAGCCTGAAAGAAAGAGCTAATTAAAACAGCATCTTTAGTTCCCGCCCCCAGAGATTTATTGAAATTTATGCATCTCTTCTGCTTGGCATTTTGGAGATTTGTTCTAGTTTATTGGCAACCATTGACCTGGGAATCTATGCCATTTAATGTTGTGTTATACTATATAGAAGGCAAGTGGAAAAATAAAAAGGAGCCACCTTGGTAAATGAGATTTGGACTCCCCCAGACATCTTTATCTCGCAGTGCAAACCAACCTGCTAATGGAAACACCTAAAGTCCTGTGCCCATATCTTAGCTTCCAGATATAATGTAGCTGTGAAGTGGCAGGGGCAGGGAAAAGGAGTAGTTCACTTGTAGAGACTTTTCTTACTGTTTTGATATCTGAAAAATTGAAAGCTAAATGGGAGTACTGTCATGAAGTTAGTAGGTGCCATCCTCTTATTCTTATTCTCATAGAACTGTTTATTCACCAAAGATAGGAAAAAGTAGAAGATGATACCATGATCTTCTGGAAAATACCTTCAGCCTACATTGAATAGCTAGGTGAAAGGGACAACATGTTCATTCATGGACTAGCTACATAGTGGCCCCTTTTGACAACTGAGAAATCACACTGTTGCTTGGTTGCTTCTAAACTTAGCTTATAGTTTACCATAAGCTTGAAGTCAATTTAATAAACATTTGAATAGTGGTTGAAAAATCTCCCCTTACCTAATAGTGATTTAATTCAGCTAAACTAGCTGAGTCCCTGGTAGTTGCACCCTTCCTCATCTTTCCTATTAACCAGACTTCAGAATTCTAACATGTGATAGTGCAAACATTGTAATATTGAGGTCAGGGGAAAATTGGTGACAGGCTAAAACTGATTATCATTGACAGCTGCTGATACTGTCCAGAGGCCCTAACTGACTACTGCCAGCTTTAGAAAATGTTGAATTATTTTCAGACCTCAGGACTGGACGTATGGCTCAGACCTTTGAATTTGATGTTTTCATATCATATTTAGTGTTCAGATGCATACCAGCCATCATGACGAAGTTCCCTAGTTTCTGAGAATGTAGCTTTACGGTGGGAGAATATAAATGACTAATTAAATGTATATATTATGAATGCCTTCCATTTACAAAATCCTTCCCTTTGCATTGTCTCTTCTGATGTTCCTAATGATTCAGCAGGCCAGGCCAGAAGATATTTTGATCCTATTTAACAGATGAAAAAAACTGAGAGTTGTAAGTGTGGAGAGATTTTCCCAGAGACAGTGCAGTGCTGATATCTGATCTTCTGGCTCCTAGTTCTGTGCCCTTTCCACTGTGATACACGGGCTGTCTGAGAGAGATAGACCTTCAGTCAGCCAGCCAGCCAATCAGCCAAAATGAGCTGAGCACAGAGAGTACCCAGAACAAATGCACTCGTAATTGTATCCAAGGTATGTATTGTTTTCTCTTTGTAAATCTAAAACTACCGGATAAATTCAGTCATATGGCAATTATGTTGAATAAAAAGTATGCAGTATGGCAAACATGTAAATCTACTCTTTTAAAAATTGATATGAAAATTATAATTCATACCATCTAGAGGCATATGACAAAAATATTTTAGAATTTTCAGTGGAATTACTATTTCAGTTGCTTTTAGATGACTTTAAAAACAGAACTAAACTCACCTGCTTTGAACTCCCTGAAAAACAGTATAGGCATACCTTGTTTAATTGAACTTGCTTTAAAAAGATTGCTTAGTAGGAGCTACTTTGTTTGTTTTAATATGTTTTGTGGCAATTTTGTATTGAGCAAGTCTTTCAGTGCTATATTTTTCAGCAGAACATGCTCGTTTTGTGTATTTGGGCCACATTATAGTAATTATTAAAATATTTTTAATTTTATCATAATTATTGTTATTATATCAGTTACGATGATCTGCAATCAGTTATACTTGATATCACTATTGTTTGGGACACCAGTGAGACACTGGATTGAATAGATAAATGTCGCATATGTCTGGCTTTCCCACCAACCACCTATTCTCTAGCTTTGCCTCTCCTCAGGTTTTCCTGTGCCCGAGACACAACAATTTTCAAAATAGGCCAGTTAATTACCCAACAATGACCTCCAAGGGAAAGGAAGAGTTGAACCACTTGCACTTTAAATCAAAAGCTTGACATAATTATACTTAGTTAGGAAGGTAGGTCAAACGACGATATGGGCTGAAAGCCAGATTCTTGCACCAAATAACCATGTTGTAAATGCAAATGAATCTTTCTTTAAGGAAATTAAAAGTGCTACTTGAATGAACACATAAATGCTAAGAAGGTGAAGCAGGTTTAGGCTGATAGGAAGAAAGTTCTTGTGGTCTAGATAACTCAAACCAGTAAAGGGTTTCCTGAAGCTAAAGCCTTTTCCAGAGCAGCACTTTAATTCTCTGTTCTGTGTAGGCTGAGAGAGGTGAGGAAACTGTGGATGAAAAATCTGAAGGTTTTCATGAGGATTATGAGAAATAAGTAAAGAAGAATCATAGCCTAAGCGTGCCAGGTGAAGTAGCAAAGGCTAATGCAGGAGCATAATAGTTTATTCAGAAGAGATGGTTTAGAAAATTTAAGCGGGTGACTACACTATACAATCTTTTTAATGTGGAGAAAAGAGCCATGAAAACCTTTGTAGAGAGACAAGTTAATACCTGACTTTAAAACTGCAAGTACAGACCAAGTTATATAGGGATTGCAATTGGTGATTTGAAGGTGAATGAGTATTAATTTACCATCCAAAAAATTCTAGGGGGCCAGAGTGATAGAACAATGGGTAGGGCGTTTGCCTTGCACACAGCCAACCTGGGTTCGGTCCCTGACATTCCATATGGTGCCCCAAGCACTGCCAGGAGTAATTCCTGAGCGAAAAGCCAGGAGCAACTCCTGAGTGTTGCTGGTTGTGACCCAAAAAAAAAAAAAAAAAAAAAATCTAGGATTCTTGTTTATAATTCCAAGGCAAATCTACTTTTATTTTTTTTAAAGCTAAATAGCATACTTGAATACCAGAAAATCAGCCCAGCTTCTTTAATACTTTAAACTCACTGTTGAGGCCTGCTTCTATGATAAAGGGGTGCCCTTAAAAATTATGATGTTTGGTAATTTTTAAGGGGTCACTTGCCACTTGTCACTTGTCTTGACATTCATTCATTTGCTTGAGCTGGCATCAGTAACGTCTCCATTCATTGGGAATGAGGTCCATTATTGTTACTGTTTTTGGCATATCAAATACACCATGGGTAGCTTGCCAGTCATTTTCTGGTGGTGACTGGTACCCTTAAAAATACTATGATATATTCTATTTTTATATCACTGGGCAGCTACATGTAAAAAAATGAGCTTTTTTGGAGATATGTGCTCCCAAAACACATAGCACATAGCAAAAACACATAGCAGAAACACTATCTGTACTTCTTATTCATCACAGCTCTATTCACTATAGCCAGAATCTGGAAACAGCCTAAGTGTCCGAAACAGAGAATTGGCTAAAGAAACTGTGGTACATCTAAACAATGGAATACTATGCAGCTGTCAGAAAAGACAAAATCATGAAATTCACCTGAAGATGGAGGGACATGGAGACTATCATGCTGAGTGAAATTAGTCATAAGGAAAAGGACAGTTTTTTTTTAAGTAAAATGGATTTTATTTGGAGGTATTTAGAAAGGGAAAAGGGAGAGAGAGAGAGAGAAAGAGAGAGAAGAGAGAGAGAACACATCTCAAGGGGGGAGATGTGGGCGACGCATGTGCTCGGCCACACGGGCTCAGGCAGCATACGTGTGTTCAAGGTAGTTTTTATATGTTTTCCCCAAGATGCCCCCACACGGGGCTTCTACCTAGGTAAGTCTGTTGCTAGGGCAGCTGCCACGGGTGGAGGTATAGAGTTGGGAGTGGTCTTCTTTGAAAATTTCTTTTTTTTTTATTTTTTTTTTTTAAATTTTTTTATTATACCACCGTGAAACATACATTTACAAAGGTGTTCATAATTGGTTCTTGGTAATACAGTATTCCAGCACCCATCCCTCCACCAGTGCCCCATTTCCACCACCAATGTACCCTCCCCCTCCCACCCCCCCACCCGCCTTAATAGCAGGTACCCCAGTTTTCTCTCTTTCTCTCTCTCTATCTCTCTCTCTGTCTCTGCATCTCTCTCCCTCTTATTTCACACATTGTGGCTAGCCCCGCAGATATTTAGAGTTTATCACTTAAGTCTCTTTGTGTATATTCAGTGGTGAGTTTTAATCTGCCATTACCATTTCCCATATTTATTAAAACACTGGTATCTATTTATATCCTATTAATGAATGCAGTCATTCTATATCTGTCCTTTTCCTTCTGACTAATTTCACTCAGCATGATAGACTCCATGTCCCTCCATTTGCAGGTAAATTTCATAATGTCATCTTTTCTGACAGCCGCATAGTATTCCATAGTGTAGATGAACCACAGTTTCTTTAGCCAGTCCTCTGTTCTCGGGCATTTAGGTTGTTTCCAGATTCTAGCTATAGTGAATAGCGCAGAGATGAATAAAGAAGTACAGATAGTGTTTCTGCTATGTGTTTTTCGGTCTCTAGGGTATATTCCCAGGAGTGCTATTGCTGGATCAAATGGGAGCTCAATATCTAGCTTTCGGAGGAATGCCCATATTGTTTTCCAAAAGGGCTGGACCAGTCGGCACTCCCACCAGCAGTGGATGAGAGTCCCGAAAAGGACAGTTATAGAATGACTGCATTCATTAATCGAATATAAATATATACCAGTGTTCTAAATGGTAATGCCAGACTAGAACTCACCATTGAATATACACAGAGACTTAATGATAAACCTTAAATGTCTAAAGGGCAAGTCATATAGTGTAAAATAAGAGAGATACTTAGACAGAGATAGAGACAAAAAGAGGGAGAAAGAGGAAAATAAAAGATTCCTGCTTATAGAGGCAGGCATGGAGTGGGTGGGAGGGAATGTGGGCACATTAGTGGTAGATATGGGGTACTGGTGGAGGAATGGCTGCTGGAACAACGTATGACTCAAACCAATTAAGAACACTTTTGTAATTGTATATCTCATTGTGGAAAATGGAAAATGGAGGGCCTCCATTTTTCACATCAGGACTTCCCTCTCCTCAGAACTCCACCTAGTAGACCAGCCTATCATAGCCCGGCTCATCGAGATCCACCCTGCAGCAGTCTTTTTTTAAATCCGGCTCAGGTATGCTGATCCATAGACTAACAGACATGGCAGGCACAGAGATGCTACTTGCTCTCCCTGTGCCCAGTCGCTCATGAGGCACCCTGGAGGGATGGCGGGTTCCAGCCCTGGCCCGCCACCCCAGCAGAGCCTCGCAACAAGCCAGACAACCCCCACTCCATGAGGGCCTCCATTTTCCACATCTGGACTTCCCTCTCGTCAGAACTCCACCCAGCAGACCAGCCTATCACAGCCCAGCTGGCATGGCGAAAGCGGCCGCAGGGTTCATCAATAAATGCTGAATTTAAAGGCGACTATAAGAGTATGCTACCCGCACGGCAGAGCCTGGCAAGCTACCTGTGTCGTATTTGATATGCAAATATCAGTAACAATTTTAGACCTCATTCCCATGATCTGATGGAATGTTTGAAGCTCTTTATGTTCCTGGAGCAAGCAGGTGACCTTGGTCTCTACTAGCATGAGACAGGACATATGGAGATGTTACTGGTGCCCACTCGAGCCAATCGATGATGAATGGGAAGACAGTGATACAGTGACATCTCGTTGTGGTATAGTAAAAAATAAAAAAAATATATTATGACACAAGAAAACTCTGATAGAGATGTCTAGTTAGACTAATGTTAGTTTCATGTCTGCCAAGACATATCTGTTCTGCAGTTCATGGGACAAGGCGTAATTTTGACTATCCAATTTTATTATTTGAGATATACATTTAGTCAGACTATGCTGTCATTCTGTGCAACTTCTTTAATGGAAAATGTAATTTAAAAATCTTGTGTAAATCACAGTGCCTCAATAAACATTCCTGGAAAACAAAAAGTCTCGTTTATAGAATTTACTACACGAGTTTTTGGGATGCACACACCCAGTGGTGCTCAAAGACCATCTGGTGAATCCAGGAAGTGAATCTGGGGCTCCACATTACAGTATGCACTTCAACCCATGAGCTATCTCCCTGGTCCAGTGATTTAAGATGATATGAAGAACATTTGTGATTCATGAGAGGAGGTAAAAGGATCAAAACTAGCAAAGACTTTGAAGAAGCTGATTAAAACCCTCAAGGATTATATTGAAGGGATCAAGAATTCGGGGTTGAGGGGCTGGATAGCACAGTGGGTAAGACACTTGTCTTGCATTCAGCTGATTGGGTTCACTCCCCATTGTCCCATAAGGTCCCCTGAGCATGCCAGGAGAGATTCCTGAGCCCGGAGAAACCCCTGAGGACTGGTGGGTGAACCTCAAAACAAAAAAAAGACTTTAGTGGAAATGACAAGAGAATTAACATTATAAATAGAGGCTCACAATGTGATGGAATTGCTGGCTGGAGCAATTGTGCAGTGGGTAGTATTTGCATTGCATGTCACTGACCTAGTTTCAATTCCCAGAACCCTATATGGTCCCCCAAGCCCACCAGGGATGATCCCTAAGAGCTGAGTCAGAAGTAAATCCTGAGCACTGTCAGATGTGGTTCCCCAGTCCCCGAAAGTGGGATGGAATTTCTCAGTTCATGATAAACTTTAATGGCTGAGAAGCTGTTTCTGCTGAATGCGCAAATAAAGTGGTTCCTTGAGATGGTGTCTACTTCCTGTGAGGAAGCTGTGAATGAAACAAAAGCTAAAATAATTCATTTAGGTTATTATGTAAACTCAATTGATAAGGGAGAACAGTGTTTGAGAATATTGACTTCAATTTTGAAGGAGGGCAGATTTTGAATGTGGGACTCCTGGGTTCCATTCCAGGTGCCTCATGGTTCTTCGAGCATCACCAGAAGAATCCCTCCCTGGCCCCTTAATAAAAAGCACAAATTGAGGTCTTGAGGGACTGAAAGCTGTTATGGAATGCTGTGATGTTTAATTGGAATGTGATACTGACAGAGGGTAAGAAGGAGACATGAACAGTTAGCCTGAGTCCCAAATTTTTTTTTGCTTTTTGGGTCACACCCGACAATGCTCAGGGGTTACTCCTGGCTCTGCACTCAGGAATTACTCCTGGTGGTGCTCGGGGACCATATGGGATGCTGGGGATTGAACCCGGGCGGCACAGGCTGGCCGCATGCAAGGCAAATGCCCTACCCGCTGGGCTATCACTCCGGCCCAGTGAGTCCCAAATTTTAGGATAGAATATGGTCTGGGAAACCAGTTCACTTGGATTCTAGGCCCAGCTGCATAATAAATACCCAAGAAAAGTGTGTCTTAGGACTGTGACTTCACACACATCAGAAATTCCAATCGATTGGTAGGGACATACATATGCTGACAAAAAATTATGATGATCAAACATGTTCCTCGTCTGCTTATTTTTGTAGTTAAAGATCATAGCAATCAGAGGAACCTAGGAATTTGGTCTATAATGAGTTTTTCTTATCTCTGTAACATTAATCATGTCATGTGAATTAGATAAGACCATAGTTGAATCTAACACAAAACTTTTACAAACTTTTACAGAACTTTAAAGACTGATATTAAGGACTTCTTGAATATTTGAATTTCCTTCCATCTGTGGTTATCAAAGAAGCCCATTTGACGGAGGGAGCGATCTTATCTAGGGATAAATTTGAACTTTTCTTCCCTACTTCAGATTTCAATGTTAAGATATTTCAATTAATGGAAGATTAGACATCTCATCAGAGACACACTGATATTGAAAATATTCTTAAATATTAAAAATGACTAGGGCAACAGAAACAAATGAACAAGTGAAAACAATTCGCTTTACTTTAAGGGTTGAAGTACATTTGCGCTGGCAGGAAGCAAGAATATCTGATGGGCATTAAGAGTTTAGGGAACTGTGTATCTCTCCCAAATGACCTTTGTATTTCCTGTCATGAAAATCAGTTATCCTACTGAAACATCGATGGAGCTATGGTTCCATTATCTAGGTCTCAGGTGTACATAATTATAAACCAACTCTGTTTATTTTACGCTCACTAGGATGATTTTTTTTAAGTCTGATTGTGCCACTCAGATGGCACTCAGGTGGTGCGATAAATGACCCTTTTCTTGGGTTTGCCCATCTTTCCCTTTTCCATTATTTCAGTATTTTTATTTTTTTGGCTCAAAAAGCTTTCAATGAAACATATTCTATCAAATTCCATTAGAAATTAAATAGATAATGATATATAATGAAATACATAATATATAATGATAATATAATTTATATAATGATATATAAATTAAACAAATGATATATAGTGATGACTTTTTTGTTAAGTAAGATAGTTTTTATTGAAGTTTATTTAGAAATATGTGAAGGGAGATAAAGAAATACAAGTTCAAGAGAGAACACAGGCTTCTACAGAGTGGAAGGAAACAGGCAAAGAAACAGAGACAAGTAAGCAACATGCATGTTCAAGAGAAAACACAGACTTCAAGAGCCATACTATGATAATGACTTTCAAGAAAAACAAAATATTCGACCAGTATATTGTAATGATTACTGTGTATATTTTATATCCTTTTTAAAACATATGATTTAGATAGATATACCATGGAGTAGATCTTTTTTAACTTGAAAGTGCTAAAGTTTCTTTAATCTTCCTGAATTTTATTCTGTGATTAAAAAAATATTTTCTTGATAGATCAATTCAGAATAATATTATATCATGTTTTATTCAGCAAAATGTAAAAGATTTGTATGGTCTCAATACAAACCAGAATATCAATGTTTCATTTGGGACTGAATAGATATTAAAACATATACTTAAATTTAACTGTCTACTATTCATCAACCTTGACAAAAAATGCTTTTTTGTAGTTAAAATTAGATTTCTTGAATGTTGCTTTCAAAAAGAGCTAGCTTATTTTTGTAATTTTGGTCTTTTGTTTCTAAATGCTAGAATAAAAGTGAAGACTTCAAACTGTTATTTCCAAGCACTTATCCACAAATAGCAATGAGATTTTAGAAGGTCTTTATTCTAAGAAATTATAGGTCAAATCAGCTAAAAGGTTATATTTTGCTTTTCAATAGTGGAGTTCTTTAAATTATATTTTTTGGTTTTTGGCCACACCTGGCAGTGTTCAGCATTAAGCCCTTCCACTGTGCCCACAGATTACTACTGGGAATGTATGGTAGGGACCATATGGGAGCATTGGGAATAAAACCTGGGTTGGTCTCCTGCAAGGCAAGCACCCAACCTGCTGTACTACTTTTTTTTTTGGCTTACCTCTAAGATTTTTGATTAGCTAAGTAGTTGATGTTGACCATATTGGAGAAATGTTTGAAATTGTAATATTTGTTTTTATTAGTATTGTATGTTGCAAATAACAGAAACTTATTCATGAAAACCAAGTAGAACAGGAATTTATGGGAAGCTTATGGGATGACTCATAATATTAAATGTTGCTGACGGACCAGGCCTGAGAAAGAGCAAGATCTTGGGATCTATTAGGATTTGGTGAACAGTAGCTAATTTAATTATCCTACCAAAGTGTCATTACAACAGATGAACCATCTTCTTTCAGTTCTTACTGTTTTGATCCACCAGACAAGAGTCAAAGTTATAGGAAAAGGAATTAAATGACTGTTTTGGGTTGCTTGCTCTCTGCTTGATTGTGGGTTAGTGGGTATCTTGATTGAAAGTCCCATGCAAATTATAATCACTGAGGAGGAGGCACTGTTACTTCCCATAATAAAACTATGGTGCACTCATTAGACAGTGTAGATAAACTTGAATAGCATATACTAAACTATTTATGTTGGGAGAGAAAAATAGTATAGTGGGTAGGGTGCTTGCCTGGCACGTGACTTTTAGCACAAAGCCAAAGTAAGTCCTGAGCACCGCTAAATATTCCCCCACTATAAAAAAACAATTAATAATGAATAACATGTTTGTCTTTCTGTCTTTCATCACTGTCCCATTAAAAGCATCAAATTATATATTTGAGTGAAAAATTACCCTTTAAAGAATGAGTAAAGTATTCAAAGAGTAATATTAACTTTGTAATGAACTGAATAATTGAGTCAAGAATATTTAATCTTTGTTGGTTGTCATGGTGTTCATTTGGTAAACTCTTGGGGACTCTGTTTATCATCTAAGGAAAAATAAATATTTGACTTACCAATTGAAAAATTCTTCCCCTGGGATATGGATTTGTGGTAGAGCACCTGCCTGGCATATATGATAATGCTAGTTTGATCTTTTGAAACGCTTCATCTACCTAACGTGTGATCCCCAGTAGTGCCACTGTGATTCACAGAATGGTGTGAGCACAGGCACACAAATGTGTGGCCCCTAAGCATCACAACATCGATAACAAAGATAAGGGAAGGGGGAAAGTAAAAAAGAGATCCCCTTTCCACCATAAATCATTAATATTTGCCATATTAGGGTTTTTGGTATTCAAGGACCTTTATTATGGCACCAGTTTCTAGTTTTATGTTTATTTCAGGAGAAAAAACTTTAGCCTAACTCTAGGGAATGAATCTTGATTGACTGAAGCCAATTCATTTGGTGACACAAGAATTAGGTTCCATGAAACAACTTCACAGCTAAGGAAAAGTCAAGATGTAGCATGTGGGAATTTTTGAAAAAGAAGAATCTCTTTTACCTAAAAATGTATTTGGAAGAACATTTCCTTTTTCTCTGAGTGGTAAGGAATGCAGATATGTGGTTGTCCTATGGCCATTTTGCGCTAAGAAGACATACCAAGTTTGAAGTCAGATTTAAAACAAGGCGAAGAACAAATCCAACAGAATTGCAGAGTAAAGGAGTTGGACTCCATAGGATGTATGCATCTGAATTTGTTGTAGCTTGTGAGTTTAAAATGTATTTGATCCTTTATGATAGCATTAGCTGACGTTGTTATTATTTGTATCTAATCAATTCTACACATTGCAAGAAAATTTTTTGAATCTGAGGATATTTACTATCCTACTATAGCTACTTCTAATTCAAAAATTAGTTCTTTCTGTGTTCTGTGTGGTTGAATATTTGTACTTTTATAACTTCTCTTTAATGCATCGATTATCTGCATAGTTTCAAATTTTATCAGTATCTCTTTTTTTGTTGTTGCACACAGGGAATTTTAAAACCTTGCAGATATTTAATGAATATTTGGAATTTAAACTATTCATTTGGGGCTGGAGAGCTAGTTCAAGGACTAAAACACTTGTGCCTTGCATGTAGCTAGCCCTGGGTTGATCCCTGGCATGCCATATGGTCCCCTGAATACTGCCAAGAGTGTTCCCTGAGCATAGAACTGGACATAAACTCTGAGCTAAGCAGGGTGTGGTCCCAAAACAACAAAAGTTTTTTTTTTCTTTTCTTTGCTTTTTGGGTCACACCCAGCATGCTCAGGGGTTGGTTACTCCTGGCTCTTTGCTCAGGAATTACTCCTGGCGGTGCTCGAGGGGACCATATGAAATGCTGGGGATCAAACTCAGGTCAGCGACATGCAAGGCAAATACTCTACCCACTATGCTATCACTCCGCCCCAATTTTTTTTTTTTTTAAATCAACATTCTTGCTAAACCAGTGTTCAAAATTTGACTGCATATTAAAATCATGTGAAAAAAAATCTGAAATAATGGATTTTAAGTTTAGTGGACAACAAATTACTGGGTGGACCTAGTAAAGCATATTTATTATGCATCTAAAGATTTTGCTACAATAATTCTATTGTGGCATCCTGGATTCTGCATTTACAACTAGTTTCTGAGTATCATTGATGCTGTTGCTTGAAGATTCATAAAAGTAATTATTGAGATGATTAAATTCAAGATTTCTTTCTTTGGGTGAATTTTAACCCCCTCTCCTTCCCCTCCTAAACAACCCCCCATTATTCTGATGGAAAACTTGATTGAGACATACTGTTCTAAATAGAGCAGGCTGGCTGGTTTTTATCCACTAATTAAGTTTTTTTCTTGTCCCACTAAAATTTCCCTTTTATGACTCAGACTGTTTAATGTAAACCATCTTACCAGGAAAATTAATAAGCTTTAAAAATTAGATACTAAAGTTTTTTGTTTGGAAGAATTAAAGATGTGTCTCCCTTCCCAAGAACTCAAAAAATTTCTGTAACAATTCCATCAATCAAAGTCAAATCAGGAAAACAGAAATCACATGAAGTAGATTGTCATTGTCTAGAAGAATAAAGGTAGAGGTGAGGATATCAGTGCCTAGGATTTCCTGATTCTTTGACTGATGGGAGCTGGAATCAAGATGGGTATTTCAGTGGTAGGTGAAGTTATAGTTTTGCCATTGTGATCACCAAGAAAGAGAGAAATACTTTCTTCTGTTTCCTTCAGTGTCTCTGATTGATTCTGCTTCATTTTATCTACACTTAGTAGAACAGCAGTTGACAGAGGAGTCTGGAAAAAATCACTTATGAATAAATCCTTTTGTCTACAAACTGGACTTAGCTTTTCACTTCAGATGATAAATATTTAAAATTTTGATCTTGCTTTATTTGGTTCATGGTTAGTTAACATGAATTGTCCATTTATCAAAATTTTATCCTTTTGTTTTAAAGGATACTTTTATTTTAAAAAATTTTCCTCTTCTTCGTGGCTACCCCCCCTCTCCTCTTCTTCGTCACATGTGAGGCACATATATATCATGATAACATTTTGTCTTCCGGATGGGGTAAGCTACCTTGTGTTCTGGCTAGCACTGACTCCCTGGTCTTGATTTACATGATATTCAATAAAGGGTGAAAGAAGTTTATTCCTGTGTTTTTTATGCCAGCTTCCTCTATTTTAGGTGACTGCTTTTTTGTGATTTGAAATTAATCTTCATAGATCCCGTAGCATATGAAAGTTTCTACTACATTCTGGTAGTAGAATGAATGCCAGTTTTCGTTTTATTGTTATCAATTTTTGTCTTTGCTTTCATGGGTGTTGTAGCAAGTTGTCCAGAAAGTCTATAGCCTGGACATCTATCAAAAGCCAAATTTTGAAATATTTCCTCCGACTTAAACTTAGACATTGATATGAAGGTCATGTTCTGTCATCTCTAAGTCATCTATCTAAAAGTCACTGAAAAACATTATTCTGCTGTATCAAATAGGGAAGCTCCTCTATTCTGGAATGCAGTTTTATTCTTATTGTGAACTAAGAAAAAGAATTAATAGAAATTTGTGCCTAATTACTGTTTGTAAATAAAGTTTTATATCAATTTTGTGAAAATTAGAATAATAAAATTTTGACAGCAATTCTTTAGGACTGATGAGATTAAATATTTAACGAGTCATCTCATAGTTAATTGAAGATATATTATATAACAAATTAGCCTTTCTTCCACAAAAGAGACTTAAAGTCACTCAATATTGTCTATGTAAGAAATAGAATTTTCTAGGACTATTTTGTTTCTATTTGATAGCTGATAAGCACTTTCTTTATCTAAGCACTCATTGAGATGCTCAATATGATGCAATGCTGCTTCTATAATAATATTTTAGTTCTGAAGTTATAGCAGGAAATGTAGTCATTTGGCCTGTCCCCAAGTGAAACCACAAACAGTTCCTTTATTTTGGCATATTTCTCTGAATATGCTTAGGAGAATTGAACTCATGTAGAAAGAATATACTCTGTGGCAATCCATTATTATTAGTGTATAACAAGCTACTCTAACACTTAGCAGTTTTAAAGGCTTTATTTTCTTAATTTACAATTTTATGGGTTTGTAATTTGGGCTAGACTCAGCTAGAATCCTTTGGTTTCAGTGAATATTGCTAATTTGTCTATTCAGCTACTGGCAAGTCAGCGGGGATTGACTAGTCTAAGTTGACCTCATTCTTGAATTAAGCATTTGGTTCACAGTTTGGGTAATAAGACATATCTTGTTTGCTAGTTTCTTACTATACCGTATCAGGTTAGACCAGGCTTGTCACATGGAAGTGTAGAGAGATCCAAGCATGAATAAGAATGTACAGAAGGTCTCTTGAGTCCTAGGCTAGGAATTGCTATATTGCATTCTAATTAGCAAAATGATAGGTTGGTTAAACCAGATGCAGTTATACACTGCATAATGACATTTTATTCAAAATATATACAATACATTTCCTGTATATAAAACCTAGGTGAGTAGTAGGTTTTGCCATCTAGGGTTGTGTAACTGTTCTTGACATTCACACAATAAAACTGCCTGATGATGCATTTTCAGAATGTATCCTCATTGTTAGGCAGTGTATGATTGCATAACTCTTAGTGAGAGGAGTTGCTAATTCATACTGCAAAAGGATCCAGAGAGAAGAGAATCCAGAGAAAAGAGAAACATAACAGCTATGTTTACGATATATGGTAGACTTATATTAAACATGGTAGCATGAGAAATCAGAAAATGTATTGGGGCAGAGACCGCGTGGACGCGATGGTAGCGCGCCTGACTCCAGAAAATGTATTGGTTACCTATGGCTACTGTAGCAAATCAACACAATTTTGGTAGCATAAAAGAGCATGCGTTTATTTGCTCTTTTGCATATTAGTTATATGTAATAATTTTTTGGTGACTGAATGGAGGAATCCGTTTCCTTCTGAAAATTCTAGGGAAAAGTAGTTCCTTCGTTCTTCCAGCTTCTACTGATTGAATATACTACTAATCTAAGTTCTATGGATTCGCCAGTGTACAAGAGTTTGAATTTTATCTGATTTATTTAGTTTTTGGGTTTTGGGCCACATCCAGCAGTGCTCAGTGCTTACATCTGGCTCTGCACTCAGCTCAAGAATCACTCCTGCTGTTATTTGGGTGACCTACCGGGTTGCTGCGGATCGAACCTGGGTCAGCTACAAGTACGGTAAGCTTTGCCTGCTGTACTACGGCTTTGGCCCCAAGAGTTTGCATTTTAAATTGTATTGTTCAATATAATAGCTACCAGACACATGTAGTTGTTGAACTTTTGAAATGTGGTTATCAAGTAGATGAAATGTGCTGTACTGTATGTTTCCAGACTAGAATACATATTGAATTTTGAATACTAAACATAGAAAAAAAGAATAAAAGTATAAATAGTATAAAAACATATAAAGTTTTTATACTTTTAGTATATAAATATAATATTTATATTTATAAATATAAAATATTTATATTTTATATTTATGTATTTATATAAAATATATAAATATGTAATATATAAATATATATTTATATATAATTATAATATATAAATATGATATATTAGTATAATATATAATATATTTATATTTTATAAAAATATCAATATAAAATTTATATACTTTTAGTATCTTCCAGTATTTCTGGAAATACTGGAAGATGCAGCAGAAGACAGGGAAAGCATTCGCACTGCACGCCTGTCCTTCGCCAACTATAAGACCAAGATCACTGCCCTCCGACGCCCTGATGAATCTATCACATCTTCCAGAAAGGCAATGGAGAAGATTATCCAGGACTTCTACTCAAATCTCTTTGATAGCCACATCCACCTGCCCACATACCAAATTCCACAGGATGGATATGTTATTCCCAACGTTCTCCCTTCTGAAATCCGACATGCCATCTCGTCTGTAAAGAAGGGAACAGCACCAGGCCCAGACAAAGTCAGACCCAAACACCTGAAGAATCTGCCGTCGGTACTCATCAATACACTAGCTAGGCTCTTCACATGCTACCTGTCCAAATGCAAGGTGCCCTCCCAATGGAAAACCAGCAGGACAGTTCTACTGTTCAAGAAGGGAGACATTCACGACATCGGGCAACTATCGCCCCATCTGCCTGTTTTCTGTCATCTACAAGCTGTTTACACGAGTCATCCTGAACAGGATTAGCAGAACACTAGATGAAAGACAACCATGCGAGCAAGCAGGCTTCCAGAAAGGATTCAGCACAATCGACCATATCCACACAGTAACCAAGCTCATGGAGGTTTGTAGGGAGTACAAGATGCCGCTCTGTCTCACGCTCATTGATTTACAGAAAGCCTTTGATTCTGTGGAGACTAAAGCAGTCATCGAAGCCCTAACCAAACAGGGTGTTCAAACCCAATACATTAAGATCCTTCGTGAGCTGTATTACGGATTCACCACCAGGATCTCACCATTCTACAAAGAAGTGATCATTAATGTGAAAAGAGGGGTTCGACAGGGTGATACCATTTCACTAAAACTGTTCAGCGCCACCCTCGAGAACATCATGTGACAATTAGAATGGGAAGGAATGGGAGTGAAGATAGATGGTCGGCAACTACACCACCTCTGCTTCGCTGATGACATCGTTCTAATAACACCAAACATTAGCCAAGCGGCACAAATGCTGGCTGCCTTTGACCAAGAATGTGGAAAGATAGGTCTACAGCTGAATCTAAAGAAAACAATGTTCATGAAGAATGAACTAGTTCTAGAGGCCCCATTCACTCTCAATGGAAGAAACATCTCTGAATGCTGCAGTTATGTGTACCTAGGTCGAGAAATCAACATGATGAACGACCTAAAACCTGAGCTGCGCAGGAGGAAGAGAGCGGCATGGAATGCCTTCAAAGGCATCGAAGAAATAGCTAAAAGGACAAAGAACCTCCGGCTCCAGGCACATCTCTTTGACTCCACCGTTCTTCCTGCATTAACATACGCCTCAGAGACCTGGGCCCTACGAAAGCAGGATGAGAATGCTATTCGGGTCTCCCCAGAGAGGAATCGAAAGAGCTATGCTTAGAATATCCACGCCTCACTCAAGTGAGAGAAGGAATCCGGAGTTCTGACCTCCATTGCTATTCCAGAATCAGGTACGCTGTCTCGTTTGCCAAGGCATCGAAATCAGATGGGTGGGACATGTAATGCGATTTGGAGATGACCGCTGGACTAGAGCCTCTACCGACTGGATCCCACGGGATGTCAAAAAGATCGCATGGCTGCCCACCAACAAGATGGTCAGACTTCCTTGTCAAGACCCTGAAGGAACGGTTTGAGGCTCTTCATATTCGTGAATCAACCAGATGCCATTGGGCTACATTGGCACGTGATAGGGCCCAATGAAAATGTTACTGGCGCCGCTTGAGCAAATCAATGAATAACGGATTCAAGTGATTCAAGTGATCAAGTGAAGTGAAACATAGAAAAAGAGTATAAAATACCCATTTGCTTTTTATTTACTTCGTTTTTCATGGTAGTATTTGAGATACACTGAATGAAATATACATTCAATTTCATTTGTTAAACATCTTTTAGTGAGATGTAAAATTACATTGAAAGTTACATACATGTGACATGTATTAATGAATACATTCTATTTTTAGACATTCTACAGACAATTGGACATTCTATTTTTAATCCTCTAGCACAGTTCTAGAGGGTTAGAAAAAATAGAATAAATAAAATATAAATAAATGGGAAATAGAATCTGGAGACACAGTAGATGGTATCAGAGCAAACTTATCTAGATTCAAGCTAGAAATCACTTAACTTGAGCTGAGACCTTAATTATAGGAAAACAACAGTCACAAAATGATATATGAGAAATGTTTTCTAGATAGAGGAAATATTAAGTCTAATGATATTGGGAGTAAATTTGGTTCGTTAGAGGTATATGAAGAAATGCTGTGAGCAAGGAAGATAATAGAGCATGATACGATGAAAAACATAGGAGTAACCAGATTATTTCAAATTTGGGGGATTTTGTGGGGACTACACCCTGTGCTGCCCAGGGTTTACTTTTAGCTTTACACTTAGGTCCATTCATGGTGGTGCTCAGGGGACCACAAATATTGCTAGGAGACTATATATAGTGATCGTATGTAAGTCAGTGCCTTAATCCCTCTATTATTTTTATGGCCCCTCAACTTATTTTAGTAAGGTAAACAGAAAGCTCAAAGTCAGCATGATTCATTTAACATGTCTTATTTAATCGGTATTTGAGAGCAAAATATAAGGTAGGTGTTACTATTGTAATTGTGTGAAGTTGGCAAAGTAACATTAACTTTTTTGTCCTGTTTTCTCATCTGTGAAGTGGGTATGGTAATAATTGTGCTCATTTCAAGGTTTTGTGGGATTTTGAGAAGATTAGATTAGCTAAAGCTTCTATATGTCAATAAGTAAAATGTACATGGTATCTGAAAATAGTAATAGTTTAACTTTTCTTGTTTTCATTTGGATTCAATTTATTTTTCATGCCTGATTGCTGTGACAAGGATTTCCCAAACTAATTAAATAAAAGCAGAGAAAGTGGACGTCTTTGTCTTGTGCCTGAGCTCAAAAATGAACTCAGGTGTCAGTTTTTCTTTGTTGAGTTGATATTGGATGTAAGTTTGTTTCAATTTGACTTCAGAGGCAAGGACAACAAAAAAGTAACAAATTGGATTAATTAAAAAAGTTTTGCATGGCAAAAGAACTTTGAGCTAAAATAGGAAAACAACCTAACAAATGGAAAAGAATATTATATGTAGTACATAAGACAAAGGGTTATATGCCATACTTACAAAGTACTCCAAAACTCAACCACAAAAAACCCAAAATTCACTAAGACATTGTATGTCTAATGCCCACTATAAATAACTTTGTAATTCAAAGTGTTTTACTAAAATAAAATTAATAAAAATAGCAACGAGTCTAAGAACTCCATCAAAAAATGGGGAGAGGATCTGAACAGACACTTCTCAAAAGAAGACACATAGGTGATTAGTAGGCATATGACAAAATGCTTATCATTCACTATTAGGAAAATACAAATCCAAACAATAATGAAATACCATCACAGCAATGTGAATGGCATATGTCAAAATACTGGAAACCAGCATTGGTGGGATGTGGTTAAAAAAAAAAAGATTTCCCAAAGGCACGAAGGCCTTGTAGGCAAAAAACCCAACATAGGTACCTATAAAGCCATTGAAATTCAGAATTGTAGGACCCCTGCACAGAAATTAATGGCGCCCTGAGATTATAGAAGAAAGGTGACTGAAACTCATGGGAAGAAAGCAACCAGTGCTAGAACAAAGGCCACTAGAGGAGTATCAGAAGACTATTAGCAGCTCCAAGCTCGTCTGCCCAAGATATGTACTTTCCTACTTTTAAGACATGTCTCCATAGTCTATGAAAATGGTCCACATATCCCTGTTTGGGAGGTGAACATCCCCCCCACCCCAAGTCTGCCGTGTTATCTTGAGCATGTATCTACCATTCTCCTTACCTCCCTTAATTTTCTGAATAAAATTATTATACTTCAGAATAAAAAAATGGCAATATTCCTTGGTTCAGCAGAATGGAGAGTGCTCCCAAAAGGAAGAATGGAACTCTCACATAAACCTGTTATTCCACTCCTTGGCACTCCCCCACCCCCAAAAAAAACCCTCATAATTTGTAAGTATATATGCATACCATGTTCATTGCAGTGCTTGGTACAATAGAAACAACCCGAATGTTTAATGGCAGAAGCATGAATCAAGTAGTTTTGGTATAAATACACACATGGAATACTGTGAAACTATAAGAAAAGATAAAATCGTGCAGTTTATCACAGCATGGTTGAAACTGAAGGGTATCATGTTAAGCAAAATAAGTCAGAGAGGAACAAAAGCCAGCTTATCTCACTCAGCTGTGGAATATAGACAAAATCAGAGAATAGATAGTACTGAGCAATGACAAGTCTTTAGCATCGGAGTTAAAACCAATTATTGAAGTGGAGGGAAAACAGATGAAATCAGATCAGGCTAGAGGTGACATAGGGACTGCAGTGGAGAGCCAGGGTCACCGGTGGTGGTTGGGTATAGTAAATTTATCAGCACTGTAAGCATTGAGACTAGCTTAGCCGTCTAAAGTATCATAAATAAAAATAGCCTTTGCATATGCTATTAATGTTTATTTGGTAAAAGATTTCCAATAAAATTACTTCTGATAGGTTTTACAAAGATGTCTCTTTTGATCACTGTCTTCCCGCTCATCATCGATTTGCTCGAGCGGGCCCCAGTAACATCTCCATATGTCCTGTCTCATGCTAGTAGAGCCCAAGGCATCTGCTTGCTCCAGGAACATAAAGAGCCTCAATCCATTCTGGAATGAGGTCTATAATTGTTACTGGTATTTGGCATATATATCAGATACAACACGGGTAGCTTGCCAGGCTCTGCCGTGCAGGTAGCATATTCTTGTAGGCATCTCTAAGTCTAGCATTTATTGATGAACCACGCGGCCGCTGATAGGCTGGTCTGCTGGGTGGAGGTCTGACGAGAGAGAAGTCCGGATGTGGAAAATGGAGGCCCTCATGGAGTGGGGGGGTCGCCTGGCTTGTTGCGAGGCTCTGCTGGGGTCGTGGGCCAGGGCTAGAACCCACCATCCCTCCCGGCGCCTCGTGAGCGGCTGGTCACAGGGAGAGCCAGTAGCAGCTCTGCCCCATGTCTGCGAGTCTCTTTTGATAAATTACTATATATCATTTAGACAAGAAAAAGTAAGAAAAGAAAATTGAAAACAAGATATTACTTGCCTGGAGTGATATTACAGCAGGTATGGTGCTTGCCTTGCATGCCGCAGATTTGGGTTTGATCCTTGGCATCCCACATGGTCCCCTGCCAGAATAATCCCTAAGTGCAGAACCAGGAGAAACAACTGAACACTGCCGGATGTGGGTCAACCTCCCCACTGCCCCCAAAAGATATTTAATTTTTTTCCATTTTTTTGTAGTGATTGATAGAATTCTTGCAGTTAAATTCTACTTGGTTTTGAGTTAGTGTAGTTTTATGGGATATATGATATAATTACTTTCCATGGGTCAAATATATTACTAGAGACCTTTATTTCATTATTTTGAAATTTTATGACATGTGTATTTTATTATAAACTACTTTAAATTATTTCAAAAATAGTTTAAGTCTAAATTAAATAAAACTATAAAACATTGTTTCTATGAGAAAATGCATTCCAAGTTTCATAGAAACAAGTTATAAAAGAAGTTTTGGAATATAGCCCATTTACAAGTTTGATAGTTCCTCATATGTTTGGGTGTATTGTAAAATATTTTACTAAATGTTCTCCTTAGAGAAAAATTTCTTTAAAAAGAAATTTCTTTAAAAAAGGAACAAATTTTAAAACCTATTTGGTCGGTACATATTAAGCATCAAAACAAAGTAATGATGTAAATTTATGTATCTAAAAACTTTGTATGTTGAAGAGGAAGATCACTTCACTTGATCACTTGACTTCCCGTATTGTAGATCATTGATTTACTCAAGCGGGCACCAGTAACATTTCAATATGTCCTGTCACATGTGAGATTGCCCAAGGGCATCTGCCCACTCCAGGAACATAAAGAGCCTCAAACCATTCCATCAAGTCATGGGAATGAGGTCTATAATTATTACTGGTATTTGGCACGTCAAATATGACATGGGTAGCTTGCCAGGCTCTGCTGTGCGGGTGGGATAATATGTATTACTTTTATTTAGAAATCTATGAAGAGATGTTTCTCAGAATTCATTTATTTATTCATGCTTCCACTCATTGAAAAAAATTCCTATCAAAGGCCTACTCTGAACTAGAATAATAAATACAGAAATTAACCAAAATGTCTTAGATGAGGTAGGAGAAATGTGTTGAAGCCAGAAATAAGGAACCTTGTAGAACAGACATTTTATGGTGTTAAAATTTCACCCCTAAAGATGATGCGGTTTCGCAGCATTTCGGTCTAGAAATGAATTATCATCTTTTTTTTTTGGTCAGAGGGAGTCTACACCCAGCAATGCTCAAAGTGTACTCCTGTCTCTTCACTCAAACATCACTCCTGATAGAGTGCTAATAATTGTCGAAAGTGCTAATACCAACCTAACACTAAGCTTTAAATACAAGTAGTTAGATACATGTGACCTCTAATGTATGTATTGCAATCCACAATGTGTAAGAGAAGGAAAAGAGAAAGAGAGAGAAGAGAAAGAGATAATAAACCGGTCATAGAGGCAGGCTAGGGGAGGGGGAGGGAATCGGGGACATTGGTGTTAGGAAATGGGCACTGGTGGAGGAATGGGTGCTGGAACACTAAGATGTAACCCAAATATGAAAATCTTTGTAATTGTATATTTCACGGTGGTATAATAAAAATATTAAATTAAAAAAAAATCACTCCTGGAAGTCTTAGGAAACCATATGGGGTGTTAAAGATTTAATCCAGATAAGCCCACATGCAAGGCAAGTCGCCAACTGCTGTGCTATTGGTCTGGTCCACTTTGATGAGGTTTTCTTTATTAAAATAACTTTGACAGTTGTTTGAAAGATAAATTTATGATGTTTGGGAAATAGGGACACATAAGTAGGTGGAACTCTACACAGATATGAAATGATGTTTTCATAAAATCAGAAGTATAATTTTGGAAATGGTAGTGAGCATGGAATAATTTGGCCACAGGAGTAGGGGAGATACTACGAATGTAGGGTACATAGTAAAGCACACAATCTCCATGTAAGAGTATGACAGTCCATATTACTGTCATTATTGCTATAGGAGTGAGAGATGTAAATGTTGGTGGGATTTGTTACAATGCTGTTTGTATGTGGCCTGTTGAAATGTTGGTGTGTGGGCTATTGATTTGCTTGTGGATGTTTGGATTGAAATCTAAAATACTGGAGACACAGATTTTGAGAAAAACCACTGAAGTCTGTGATAAGATAAGATTATGTGTGAAGATAAGATTTCCTAGAAGACTATAGATTATTGATAAAGGAAACTTGTAGGAAACCTGGTAGTTTGGCAGAATGATACGGAGGGAGATCATTTCATTGAAAATAAATAAATGAATAAATAAATAAATGAGGAGACTGTGACCTTCAGAAGAGAAAGTGTTTTAAAATAACATTTTTAAAAATTTGAAGCATAGTGGTTTACAGTATTGTCAATGATAGGGCTCACGCATACAACCTTCCTACACCATACCCTCTACCAGATGTTTGCTTCTTTCCACCATTTTCTCAGGGTTCCCTCCCAGACACCCTTTTCCTTCACCATTGGTAGGCAAAGTTCTAGAAACCAGTTCTGAGGTTCTTTGCTTTTGGCCATTTGTTATTCCTCTATTATGTTTCTTTCTATCTTACATATAAGGGAGATCATTCTGTATTTTGACTCATCCACCCAGCATGATACCATCTAGTTCCATGCACATACCAACACATTGCATGATTTTATTTCATTTATTTTTATTTTATTTTTTAAAATTTATTCTTTAAATTTTATTTTTCTCCTTACACTATGGAAACCCTGTGGTTTACTAAACTGCTAATGGTGATTTGTTACAGACATTCAGTACACCAACACCAATCCCACCACCATTGCACCTTCCCACCACCATTATCTCCAATTTTCCCAAGCACTCCTTAAGCCTACCCCCAACCAGGCCCTCAATAATTTTTTTTTATATTGCTTGTCATAAGTAATTTGCTAAAAAATGATCAAAAAATATTTCCTTAGAAGAAAGTTAGTTAAGATTGTATCTCACCATGGAAGCGTTAAGTCCTTGTATAAACGATTACTAAGATGTTGTTACAAGTCTTCTGTGTTTATATTGTTCTAATTGAGTTTGGTTGACTTCTATATTATATCCCATCCAACCTGGTATATTAGTCCTGGTTTATCAGTGTTGTAGAGTTTGAGACATCAGTCCAGGAAGATCAGAAGTTTTAACAAGGTGATACAGTTGGGGATAAATTTTTAACTGGGAGGCTGCTTTGGGGTGTGAGAATGGCAGTGATTATGGATTGTGGAGCCTTTCTGCTGCCAGCGCTCTGTTTGGGCAGGTATTGGACTCACCTGCCCCATCCCAGGGTGCCCCTGATGACTCGGCCTTGAGCGGGTCTGAAAGCATCTCTCAGATTGCCTGATTTTATAGCTTAGCATTATTTCAATGTGCCACATTTTCTTCATCCTGTCATCTAATCTCGGATTCCTTAGATTTTCTCAGATTTTGCCTATTGAGAATAATGCTGCAATGAACATTTTGAAATAGTGTTTTTTGGCCATTAGAGGTAGATGCAGAGAAGTTGAGTTGTTGGAGTCTATGGAAGTTTAATTCTTAATTTAGTTATTTTAGTTTAATTCTTAGTTTTGCCATATTGTTTTCCAAGAAGTTGAACTAGTCAGCATTCCTATTAACAGGACTAGGGTTCCTTTGTCTCCCAATCCCCGCCAATACTGGTTATTTTTGGTTTTTTAATGTGTATCAGTCTCACTGTTCTTTCTGGAGTGTGCGGTAATATCTCATTGTTTTGATTTGCATTTCCCCAATGATCAGTGATGGAGAGCATCTTTTCATATGCCTACTGGCCATCTGTATGTCTTCTTTAAGAAAGTGTTTTTCCAGAGGAGAAAGTTTTAAGGAAGAAGTTTACTGTGTCTTGCCAGAGAGAGTTCAAGAAAGATAATGAATAAAAAGAATACCTACCCTGGAATCATATACCCTGAAATTGGTATATGGTATTAGAATCCAGTTGAAACAAGTTTAGCAGTATGAGGGTGGGGGTGAAAACTAAGTGACAATATAAAAAATGAATGAAGGCTGAGGAATTTGAGAAAATGAGTTTATATATTGGATTCTAATGGAAAGAAAGAGAGATGTAGTTATAGATACACGCACTGGATTCATGGAGATGGGAGTGCTCTAATATTGGGACTGACACCTTAAATTTAATGCTGAGTAAACATAAAAATAAAAGTGGATATTTGATGTCTAAAAATGGTGAGTTGGGAGGGATGGGATTTGGTGAACAGGTTTCAACAGAGGTATGTTTCCGTTGTCATTGTTGAAATGTTATACAACTCTACACAATTGGGTAACTTATACGTATCCCTCATCAGTCAGTCATCTTCATTTACACCAAATGGGAACTTCAAACGTGATTAATTTTTACTTCGGCCTCAGAAAGAATAATATCTACAGTCATGACCCTCATAAAGTCTCTGGAGTTCCGTTTGTCCTCTACTTATTCTTGAGATTTTATGACTCATTAGGACTTGTTCTTCATTAATTGAGCTAAAATGATCCTTAGTGTCAAGCCTAAGAGGATAAGCAAAAGGAAGTGTCTGCTTTGTGACCCGAGATGCACACAGGACTCACTCTCAAGGCATTTGTATTTGCTGTGAGTGACAGTGACACCACACCAGAGTTAAATGCTAACGATAATGAGATGGCTCTTGATTTATTTGTCTACATGGTGTAACAGTGACAACACTAAGCACTATCTTCTTCACTGCCATACTTTTAATGCCACAAAGCAGTCTTGTTGGGACTAGAGAGATAGTAAGATGGATAGGGCTTTTGCCTTGCACATGGCTGTCCTGGGTTCAATCTCTGGCATCCCATATGGTATCTTGAGTCCCACCAGAAGTGTATACTGAGTGTAAAGCCAGGAGTAACCACTGAGCACTGCCAGATGTGACCCCAAAACAAAACCTGTAGAAATCCTCTTATGAAAAGAAAACAAAGTAGTACTATTAAACCACAAACCAATTCTTCACAAAAAAAAAGTGCTTTCAAGAACATCAGCTTCTTTGGTTCACTTAAAGTTGAGTTACTTGAGTATAAGAATTATAATTCCGTCTTTACTTTCAAAATTGATATGGTGGGAAATACACAGTCCTTCGGCCCCACCTTGGGTAGATTAGTAATCAGTGTGTGACTTGCTGCTTAAGCCCATCGTTTAGCAGAGTCTAGAAAATAAAGATAAACCTGTCTTGCCTCTCTTTTAGATATTTATAAAAACAGTCTATTACATGAGAAGGTTCTTTGTAATTCAGTAGTGCTGTGCAGATGGTTTGAGTGTATCTCAGAATTCTAATGAACATTGGTTCTGTTTGTATCTAAAGTTTTTCATTTAGAGAAGATAATAAGCGGCCCCAATTTTGCCTAAATAACGTTGAGTTGTCTTTCATTCCTTCGTAATGGAAAGAATCCTGATTATGTTGTGGATTCCTCAGAATGAAGGCACCTGTGTCACTGTGTTCTGGATGAGAAGAAAGGCAGACAATGGAAGATAAGGTTCTATGGACAGTCTGCTTTCTGGGATGGGTGTGGGTTGGGGGGCAGGCACAGAGTCAGGGGCTTCCCTGTCAGTCACAATGCAGGGGTGCTGCTGGGGACTGAGTAAACATTGATACTAGCTGAGGAAATTCAGAACAAACTTGTAACCCTGCCCTGCAGGCATGTTCTCAAACTATTGCTAAGTACCAGATCTGTGCTCCATATGGAAATATTGATGTGTTATTACTGGTAGAAAGAAATTCTATCCACATTATCAATATTTAAGATTACTATTATTTTGCTTTGAGGTGTCCTACTGAGCAGTTCTCAGGGGCTACTCCTGGCTCTGTGCAAGGGGTAACTCCCTGGTTCTTGGAGGATCAGGTAATACTGGAAATTGAACCTTGGTCTCTCAGATGCAGAGTGTGTGCTCTGTCAGTTGAATTATCTTTTCAGATTATTATTTGAGGAATTAAATACATGCATCCAATTGGCAGAAGTTGGGAATTCTTTTTTTATTTTGGGAGAGCAGAATAGAAGTTGGAAAGAAATGGAAACAGGCTACCTTGTGGTCAAGTGGAGATTACAGCCTTGTCCTTGTTCAGCTGAGAAGGAATCAACTTGTGATAGATGTCTTAAGAAACAAAATACCTTTGCTACCCAGGTTGCTCTTTCAGTGTGCATTAATGATTGACGGTACAAGTAGAATGACCTGAGTTATACATTGTCTTGTAACTGAAGTTTTCTTTTGTTTCCTTTGACTTACGTGGCTTGATGTAGTGCTCCAATTTTACCTAGTCTTCACTTTATAGTCTAGAAATTAGGAGTGATATTAGCAGCTTCTGTACTTTGAAAGAGCCAAGAGCCTAGATTTTAAGTATTTGGGCATTAACTTTTTGTTAAGCTTCTGGCAAAACATACCCACATAGATGCCTAATGAATGATAATAGCATTGGCTCTGAGTGTATTGATCTCATGGAAAGGCTTTCAGCACTCATATCTCTCAACTAATGTATGCACTTAATCATCTTGTCCCTACCAGTTTTGCTTCTCACTTTTGGATAGCTTTATTTTCCCCATGTTACTGGAGGAAGAAAATAGAAATATTTGTAAAAATATATCTACTCCCCACCGAAAACCAGTTTCTATGGTTTTGAATGATGATTATGCTTTCAGAAAGTACATTAGGAGTTGCTCTATTTTCTTCACATGTGCTTTTTTCATGCGTTGCCTACTCCTATAGCTTGTGTAAATGGTACTTATTAAGCAGCTTCCACTCTCTGTGTTCGCCTTGGCAAATGTCATTTTATGTTTAACCAAGAGTGGGCTGTTTTGATGTGCTTACTTAATGGGATAAAGGATAGCCAGCATGGTTAAGAGCAGTCTTTGGAATTCTACATAGCAGGGTCTTGACCCAGCTTAGCTTCATTCTGACTTGTAAGTAGGTGAGTCACTTCAACCCTTCCAACATCACTTTCTTCATATATAAAGTGAGGATTGTTTCAGCTTCTTCACTCGTGAGTAAACAAGTTAATATAGGCAAGTAGTTCTGCAGAGGGCCTTCTATAGATTAATCATAGGCAATGACTAATAGCTACAGTGTATAGGCCAGAGGTAGAAAAAACTCATATGGCTTTTTACGAATATAAGGAGACTTTTGCCTCTGTTACACTAAATCAGTTATGTATTTGTCCCTTCCCTACTCCCAGACCCTCTCAGGTAGGGGGTTCATTTGGCCGTGTCTGGAGATCATTTTGATTGTTATTTAACTCAT
The DNA here is from genome assembly GCA_021461705.1 of Cryptotis parvus. Classification (NCBI taxonomy): domain Eukaryota; kingdom Metazoa; phylum Chordata; class Mammalia; order Eulipotyphla; family Soricidae; genus Cryptotis; species Cryptotis parvus. Next base: position 15,129 of record JAJIBD010003847.1, on the reverse strand, counting down.
GTTTGGGTAGGGGCAGGGTGGCAGTAAAGTGGAAGGAGATAGTGGGGTGTTTCATTTCTCACCATTCGGCAATGCACAGGCACTCTTTCTACTCATTCCACCCCCCACCCCATGCAACAGTCTAGTTCATAATGCCAGTAGTGCTGAGGTCGAGACTGAAGCAAATGGAAAGGAATCCTTTGTAGATGAGTCATGAGTAAATCCTAATCAATAAACCAGTCTATCAACAAGTGTTTATTGCCCTTTTGCTCCAGTTGAAATGGCTTCACCTTCCAGCTATGGGACTTTTTAGTGTTTAGGGAGTGTCTTCATATATATTAATCTATTCATTTCTGACACCTTCTCCCCCAAACAGTATGGATTGCCATTTACATCCTTCTTGTTTTGTGTTTTGCAGACGATGAGTTAGGCAGAGAGGTTGACTTTCTCACAGAAACACAGCTGGTAATTAAACCCAGATGTTCTAAGTCCCAAATACAGTGTTTCTGCCACTCTCACATATCCTGCCTTGCATTTCTGTAGGGAATGTAGAAGACATATTGGACAGGGCTATCCCCTATGATGCTTACTGCGTCTTTATGAGATTTACACCCAAGGGAACTTATTTATCTCTACTGGGCTGTAATAAAAACCTGGTCCCCAACTCCTGCCCAGGAAATCTTAGCGAATCCTGCAATTCGCCTGAAACCAGAGTGTTTTCTTTCTCTGAGTCTCTTTTGCAACACAAATGTAGTAACTTGTCTGCAAAGCCAGGGTGCTCCCCTTCTTTACAGTCTGTACTTCCAGAGCATACGCCAGCATGTTCCTTTCCCCCCACCCGTCCTCCTACAGAACCCAGATGGTGCCTGGCCTGCTCTTGCAAACTTCTGACTGCCTCTGTTTCTTTTCCCTGCCTGTGCACTTTGAGCACTGAGTGTGAGGTGCTGAGACATACCAATGCTGTCCCACTGGATGCCTGTATATTAGAATATTCCAAAACGCAACCTGTTTTAGCACGTTAACTACATTCCTCTAAGCTCTGCAGTTATCAGCGTGTCAACACCTGCAGATTATTTCATGTAATTTTGGAAAGTGCTGATTTTTAACTTAGATTTCATGAAAGCTATAGGAATTTATTTTAGAAAAAAGTAGGCAAGGAATGCCTACTCATAGCATAGCTGTCTGATATCTTTGAAGAACAATGTACCTTCCTTTTTGCTTATGCTGTCATATTAGCTTGAGATATTTTTGACTTATGAGGAAAACTGATTCTAGCTGACACTCTGTCACAAATGTTTTTGTAACTAAGTTATTTAAAAAGTCCATATAAGTCCAAATACAGGTAAAAATACCAGAGACAAGTAATAATTCATGATGAATGTTAGAGCTTATTTATTTGTGCACTTGTATAAAATAATCCAGTCTTTACATAAAAGACTCAATTATTTTGTACAAGTTCTTTGATAATGATAGCAAAATTTGCCTTCACATTTCTTAATTAAAACATGTTCTCATCATCAACACAGACATTAGCAAATATTATAGCAGTATATACAACATCTGGACAAGAAAACTATATTTCAAATTACTAAAACAGGAAATTTTTAATTTGTTGCTCCTATGTTTATTTATTTTTGAAAATATGCTCATAAAATCATTGAGAGTTCAATAATTTTATCACAGGCAAATGGCTAGGAAATACATGGATCCCCGCCCTAGAATTCTGCCTGTGAACACAGAGGGAAGTGGAATGTAAAACACAATCCTTCATTTGTTTTTACTTCAGTGATTTTGGATGATACCCAGAACTTATGTGCTTCATAAAATACAGAACTGAAAGTGAACAAGATGCAACTCAAGTGGAAACTACCGACTAGAAATATTTTCATTCCTCTGTGCTCTGGAGTCTTAGAGGCTGGCCACCTCCCTAACCCCTCATGGTGGGCTGGTGACTCTCCCATTGAGCAATCACATAATAACAGGCAAAGTTATGCTAGAGCAGGAAGGATGCACAGGATTCCTGAGCTGTCATTTCTTATATCTTTCCACTGCTCAGACTTCTCTTATAGCTTCCCATTGCTTTAAGGACTTTAATTCTTAACAAGTTATGTAAAATCCTTTAATGTCTCATCCCCAACTAATTTTCCAGTGCCAGTGGATACCTTCCCAATAGACAGGTGCATGCAGGGAACTTCCCACAGTTAATTCACCAAATATTTGTGGAGTGCCTACTTTGTCCCAGGCATTGAACTTGCCACAGCCTGTCACTGTTAGGGGCCTGAAAAGGAAGGCTGAAGATGGAAAGAAAATGGTACTAGGCAGCTTTGCAGGGACCAGGTTTTGAAACACTTAATTTCTCACTTAAGGAACTCAAACTCATTTCACGGTTGATAGCAAGTTCTATGTTGTTCTAAGTAATATTTATTGTAAAAAATGTATTGAAAAGGTGTTTTTGTGTGTGGTAAAGTAGGCAACTGTTTTTTTTTTTTTTTTTTGTTTTTTTTTTTTTTGCTTTTTGGGGTCACACCCATAAATGCTCAGGGGTTTCTCCTGGCTCTGCACTCAGGAATTACTCCTGGAAGTGCTCAGGGGACCATATGGGATGCTAGGGATCGAACCCGGGATGACATGGGCTGGCAGCGTGCAAGGCAAACGCCCTACCCGCTGAACTATAGCTCCAGCCTCTGGCAACTGTTTATTATTTTTTACTTTAGTTTAAATAATGGCTTGCTAGCATCAAGAAATAAAGCAGTTTTCCATTACGATCTTTTTGGGAACATCAGTATAATCACTGAAAAAATGTAAAAAGTTTGCCCAGGTTGAGGCACAAGAACCTGGATTCATGATACAGTATGGGACAAGACATTTTAATTTCTTTCTGATGGAACATATAATCCAGTAGAGGACAAACAAGTTAGAAATTTAAGTTATGACCACTAACAAAACAACTGAAAAAAGATTATCATATAGGACTACATGAAGCTAAAAAGCTTCTGCACCTCAAAAGAAACAATGACCAAGATAAAAAAGACAGTCTACAGAATGGGAAAGAATATTTACCCGATACCCATCTGATAAAGGGTTAATATCCAGGATATATCAGGCACTGGTAGAACTTTACAAGAAGAAAACAGCCAACCCCATCAAAAAAATGGGGAGAAGAAATGAACAGAAACTTTGACAAGGAAGAAGTTCGAATGGCCAAAGACATATGAAAAAATGCTAATCATCATTAGTCATCAGAGAGATGCAAATCAAAACAACAATGAGATATCATCTCACACCACAGAGACTGGCACATATCCTGAAGAGCAAGAACAACAAATGCTGGTGGGGATGCGGGAAAAAGGGACTCTCATCCATTGTTGGTGGGAATGTCGACTAGTACAGCCTTTCTGGAAAACAATATGGACATTCCTCTAAAGACTAGATATTGAGCTCCCATTTGACACAGCCATACCACTCCTGGGAATATACCCTGGGAAGCTAAAAATACGGAGCAGAAACACCATCCCTACTTTTATGTTCATAGCAGCATTATTCACAATATCCAGAATCTGGAAACAACCAGAGTGTCCGAGAATCAATGACTGGATAAAGAAACTTTGGTACATCTACACAATGGAATACTATGCAGCTGTCAGAAAAAAATGAAGTTATGAAATTTGCCTATAAATGGATGGATATGAAGAGGATCATGATGAGTGAAATTAGCTAGAAAGAGAGAGACAGATATATAATGACTGCATTTATTTGCATGATATAAATATATATATATATGTACATATTATGATACCAAAATCCAAGGTCAGGCAAAGCATGGAACGGGGGGTCTTGTCAAAGGTGGAAATTATCACAAATGTGTGGGAGTCAGAGGCTAAGTAAGACAGAGAATGGAACAGTGTGCTAATAATTGTCAAAAGTGCTGATACCAACCTAGAACTGAGCATTAAATACAGGCAAAAAGATACACATGACAACCTCTTAATGTATATATTGTAATCCACAATGTGGAAGGGAAGAAAAAGAGAAAGAGAGAGAGAGAGAAAGATAAAGAATTTAAGAACCTGCCACAGAGGCAGGCTGGGGAGGGGGAGGGAATTGGGAACATTGGTGGTGGGAAATGGGCACTGGTGGAGGGATGGGTGCTGGAACATTGTATGACCGAAACCCCAAATATGAACATCTTATGAAAATCTTTGTAACTGTATATCTCACGGTGGTATGATAAAATATTACAAAAAAAGAAATTTAAGTTATGGTATGTGTTAAGGATGATACAGATTAGATGCTCAAATTGATACCAAAGAAGGAGTCCATTTTTGATAAATTACTGGGAAAGACCTAACTGGGCGGGTGGTATTTAAGATGGATCCCAAGAAAGAAAGTTTCAAAGAGAGGAAAGGTCAACATTCCACGAAAAAAGGAATAGCTAGAGAAGGGGCTAGGGCAGAGCTGAGAGATCAATCAAACTGCGTGCTATAGTGTGGAGGAGTAAAAGCACAAGGTAAAAGGGCAAAAACCAAAACCCAGAACATGCAGAAAGTTGAAAAACTCAGCTAAAAAGTTTAGATATGGTTTCATTTTTTCTTTTTGGTGACAGAATGCTGTATATATTTGGACATAATTAGGTAGGTATTTGTACATCAATTATTCAAGACACATATTTACATTTTATGTATCTTAAAATTTTAAAATTGATTGAGAGTTACTATTACGATTCTTTTGATGAAAAGGATTCTAAAATGTTAAAAATTTTAAAATGAACCATTTTATCTTTTGGCTCATCAGGCACACACAAAAGTAAACAGCATTTTAATTGGTCCTATGGAAAAAACTAATTTTCATCTTAATCTTGCAGTGACTAGGTGGTTCTGGTTACTGAAACTGTCAAAGAGGGTTTTGGCTTCCAAAGGAGAATTTCTGAAAGTTTTTGGTTAAGCAGTCTGAGAATTCTCCCTCTCTCTTTACATGTTCCAGATCAATTTTATCCTTCAGTTTATCCCATACTCAACAGAGGAAGCAATTTCATGGAGCTATATCCGAAGTCAGGGTATCATTTACAGCCTAGCCGCTTAGATAAGGTTTCATTCTCTTTCGTTCAGGAAGATGTTTGTCTTGTGATGAAGCGTGCACCATTTGTTTTTTTGACTATGGCAGCGTTCTAAGTACGAGTCGTCAGTAAACTGTATGTTTCAAGGGGTATCTTGGGAAATATCTGTATGCATTTTATTTTTTTAAATGCGTCCCTTGCATTTAATAGTATTGCTTATCTTTCTGATTAAATGGATAATGCTTCTAATATAATGATTGGAATATGAATTAGTAATTGGAGCAAGAACAATGATCGCTTGAGAACTAAAAGACTGCTTAGAGAAATTGAAAACTCATTTACCTCCATCTGGAATATATTAATTATAAAGAGAAAATTAGCAATGACTTTATTTTATTACTGAGGGCTGTATAAAAATATATCATCTGTTATCAGGTTTAAAGTTAAATCTAGAAGGGTCCTTTTAGGATTTGTATTAGTGTCAGCTAAACTCATAACCAAACCATTAAATCACGTTAGACTGATCAAATGTCTGATGCTCTTTATTTGAAAAAATGTCTCTCAGAATTTTTAAATTATTCTTTAATATAATCTATCGTATACTGAGGAAATTTTACTCCATTGTATCTCCCTCCCTATAAATAAGATACCTGTTTAATACCATAAATGAAGTTATAGCAAAAGATGGACTTATTACAAGCTAGCCTGTATGTGTGTTATATAATATGCTGTGTGGATTCCTATGAAGCCATAGTTATCTAATTATAATGAGGCCAACTCCTTGAAGAACACATGTTTGTGTCTCATATAATTAATTAATGAAGGCTGAAATAATTTATGTGAATGTAACAGAAGTATCCCAGTAGATACTGAAGTTTATCTCCTTTTTCATTATTGCTTCTTTATCTGTGGTAATAATATCAATTGAGTAATTTGACAAAACAATAGCTTTGTTTGTTTTGTATACAAAAAGTGCAATATTCTGATAGAATACAATATATAAGATAAATACAACCTGAAATTAAAGTATGAATGTTGTATTATTGTATCAAATGAAGAACAATCAATCATTTTTGAATTATTTTCTTAAATAGCATAGTGATCTGCTATCATGCATCATGGAAAAAAGAGTAAATGATCAAGTTCAGTTTATTCATTTTTAAAGGTTTTGGGACTTTCACTTTCTTTGCACATGATACCTAAGGACTGCACTGATTGCTCTTTGGAGAAATAAAACAGTCTTTAATTCTATTATTTAAAATTTAAATATTTTCTAAAATCTTTTTTCCTGGAGCAATGCAGTAGTACCAATCAATCAGCTAGGGCTTGTGGATATATGTCAGTACATTGTTGGATAAAAGTACTTTGCAATAAAGTTTAGATATTAGGGCTAAAGATTAAAATAAGTTAAGGGAAAGAAATGCTTCATGAGTTGTGGTCTTAGCTATAGTAAAGAATACTACTGAGTTAATGGAGAGGTAAAGAACACTGAGATCTTATAGCCTCAGAAATCTGTGCTGGAGAGGTAGCTCAAAGGGCTTGAGTGCATGTTTTGCATGTTGAAGGCCAGAGTTTGATCTGTGGCACCCTGTGGTTTCCTGAATACTGTTCTGAGGACCTCTGTGCATGAGGAATAGTCCATGAGCATGACTGAGTGTGACACCAAAACATATATAGTAGAAAAAGAAGTTTTATAAGAGGCATTACAATTTATGTTTTGGAAATGACTGATATCAGCCCCCAGATCCCACTTGGAACAATATAACAAGGTTTTTAAAGAAGACAAGCCTTCCTCTCCATAAATTTCAGTTTTCCCTTCCAATTGAACTTTGGGTTTTCCTCTAACCTTCCAGAGAATAACTGGGCTTCCAAATATTTACCTAATTGAACTTTAAAAACTTCATTTACAAAGATACAGTTAATGGAAAATCTAAGTGTCTGTTTCCACATGGTTATATATATGTTAAGGTTTTATATCCTTAATTGTATTAGCTTATGTTTTTCAAATTTCTCCAATATTTTGGAAAGTAATTATTAAATTGATGCATATGTATTTCTTTTCCTTTAAACATTTAAGATAGTTTAATTATTTATTACACACACACGGAGTCAGGCATAGACAAAACAGGCTCAACATGGCATCTTAATCTTCTTCTGGGAAATACATATCCTTCATCTTTCTGGGTTTATGGCTTCTAGCTATTCTTCTACACAAATTTTACCTATTTGCAGAATTGTTCATGTCATTATGTGTACCCAGTTGCAAATTTAGCTGAATACAGTGCTGCTCTGAAAAAGTTCATCATTCTCTTTCTAAAAAGTAACAACTGATTGTGGATAGTTTTGACCTCACTCAACATACTAAATTATAAGACATTTAAATTACAAGATAAAACCAAAACTAGATAAAGAATATAACAATTTTGAAATTAGTTTTTCTCCCCTGTCCCCATTTTATTTTATTACAGCACTGTGAGTCACCCATAGTTGGCTTTTTGACATACTGTGCAGTCACCAATCCTGCCACCAGTGGCAACTTGTCCACCAGTGTCCCCAGGTTCCCTCTTTCAGCCCTACTCAGACCCAGCCTGCTATCTTCATAGGTACCGTCTAAGTTTGGTGATTCCAGTGTTGTTGACTCTGGTTTGGATAGTCATCTCTATCATTCCTTAAGACCGCTGATGTGCCTGAATCCCTTGACCCCTGTCCCCGTTGCATCTCATCTATCTCTTCTCCCCTTCCCCTTCCCTCTATTTCTTTCCTTTTCCATATACTCTGGCACCATAGATGATCGAGGCGTCCACTCTTTTAAGCCATTGATATCCTCATTAAGTTACTCTAAATACCAAATATAAGTGATATCATACTGTGTTCCTCCTGGCTTTAACATATCTTTCAGTTCTATTTATGTTGTAGAAAATTGCATGACTTCATTCCTTGCAATATGTTGTATTCTGTTGTGTATATATACCACATCTTCATTATCCAATGATATGTTGTTGGACATCTAGGTTGATTCTTATCTTAGCTATTGTACTGAGTGCTGTAATAAATAATGTGCATCTGTCCCTTTAAATGAATGTCTTTCTGTTCTGGGGATAGGTACCCCAAAGTGGAGTTGGTTACTATGGTAATTAAATTTTAAGTTTACTGAGAACCCTTCATACTGTTTTCCATAGAGTTTGAGTCAGATAATATTCCCACCGCCAGTGGATGAGAGTTCCTTTTCACTACATCCCCCACCAATACAGGTCATTGGTTTTGATATGTGCCATTTTTGCTGGTGTGAGATGATCTATCATGTTGTCTTGATTTGTATTTCCCAAATAACAATAAGTGGTGGTGAGCAAAAAAATGCTCACCACCACTTATTATTAGGGTGGTGATATAAAAATTAATAAGTGGAGGTGAGCATTTTTTGCTCATTATCAATTATTATTATTTTTTAAGTTATATTTGTGCCTGTTGGCTATCTGTTTGTCTTCCTCAAATGTCCCTGTTCATTTCCTCCCCCCCATTTTTTGATGGAGTTTTGGGATAATTTTGTTTCTGATGTTTGTCAGTACTTTATTATCCTGAACATCAACCCTTTATCTGATGTATTGATGTGTTGATTACAAATATTTTCTCCCATTCAGTTAGCTGTATTTTTAGTTTAGCCTGTTTCTTTTTTTAAAATTAATTACATTTTTCATTGAATCATCATGAGATACACAGTTACAGCATTGTCCATGATTGGGGTTCGGTCATAAAATGAGCACACATTTCTTTTGCCATGCTAAAATTCTTTAATTTTATGTAGTCCCATTTATTTTTTATTTGATGCAGACATTTTTCCAAAACATATTTTCTGGTCTTTATAAAGGCTGTTAATTTGATGGAAAGGTAATAGAAATTTATACTTTTCTTATTTTTGATTATTGTATATTTTTCACTTTGAGGCAAATAGGATAGACTGTAGATGACATTAATTTTCTTGTTTTTTCACGTTTTTTTGCTGGATGAAGAGAAAGGGTTTTACTAGTTTCTGTATCTGTCTTTTGCTTATAATACCTTACAATACAAAGATAATGGATTATCATTTCTGTTAAGCTATACTACTTTTCAAAAGTGATTGAGAAAAGGAATCGAGGAAGTTTTTATAGCCACATAGTAAAAGAAATATGGCTGTGTCCATGCTAGCTACGTTGAAAGGGAGTTTGAAACCATTATCTTAAACTCTTTATAAAATGGATGCTGCCTTGGAAAGATGAATGGTGCCAAGCATTCCATACTGAAACAGAAATACCATCAGAGTAACGTCAGGTGGCAATGAAAAACTAGAACCGTGGATTGCTCTATTAGGGAAAGAAAACTAGTGTGTAAGCAATGCAGAAATATAACTTACATCTTAAAATTTTACTAAATAATATAGAAATCTTTCAAAGCATAAGTTACTGCAAAACTTTCCCTTATTGTAAGTTAAAAAATAAAAAAAGCTGCACTAAAACATGACCTTTTACTGGCTGCACAATCTGAGACTTAGATAAGAAACTTCATGAACTTTTGATTCTCTGATGTTCTCAAATAAGACTCACTTTAATTACAAGAGTAATTAAAATGCTCGCACATTCTAAGTTTGAATAATACTAGTTTCTAGAACTCAGCCAAATGAACACGAGTACTTAGTACAATGTCATGGTAGGTTACTGTCTGTTAATTTTTTTTTTCCAGATCAGTTTACATAGTGTAACTATAGCTTTGTTTTATCTCCCCTTAAACTTAATTCACCCAACAGAAAAGGATCTGAACTGGTAACACAGTCTAGATAATAGATAAAATAGTGTCACATGGTACAAAAAGAAGATTCATTCTCTTTTTTTTAAAGAAACATCTTACGGCAGGAGAATGAGTCAAAGACACTTTTGCACACTATAAGCCAGAGGCTAAGTTTATAACTTACTGACAGAAATAAATTATTTTAGGCCAAGAAACAGTTACTCCCATAGGATAAAGACAATTTTATTCATAGATCAACTGCCCTATGCAAGAAATTTTATAATCACATCACCCATCATCATAATTCGCAAAGGCATACAACATCTAACTTCAGTGATTGGAAGATGGGACCGTATGGACATCCATGACAGTGTCCTGGTAAGATATAATACTTTGGTCCTCTGTCCAAGGACTTCAGAAGCATTAAGCTGCCCAGTACCTTTGTGAACTAGGTAAGTGATTTTTTTTGGGGTCATACCCAGTGATGCTTAGGGGTTACTCCTGGCTCTTTGCTCCTCAGGAATTGCTTGGGGGATCATATGGGATACCAAGGATCGAACCTGGGTCAGCCGCGGGCAAGGGCAAACTCCCTACCCACTGTGCTATCACTCTGGCCTCAGTAAGTGATTTTTATGTTCTGTTTTCCCTTTGTGCCTCAGTACACCCAAGGTAAGCTACTGCTGATTATCTTTGAATATATAATGATAACCATGAATTTGAAATATCTAATTAAGTTTCCTCTGTAGGAACCATATCTAATTCTGTATTTTACACAATGTCTTAATGAAGAAAAGGACTTCATCTCTTCATCATAGCCCTTGCATTATGTCCATTAGCATGACCTCATTCACAAAGAAAGGCTTGGGACAGGCAGCTGCTAGTGGGAACGTATAGTTTTGGTGTGCACTCGGGGTGGTCGTGTTGCGGAAAGTGGGGAGAGGAAGCACTTCCAGCACAAAAGGTCAACTCAGGTGACCTTGTTCACTTTCTTTCAGCTGTCTCGCCTCAGACTAGGGAGCTACTGGAAACTGGCAAGAACCAGTGTATTTTTTTACTATTACCAGTGTATTTATTATGTATTATTTATTTATCATTTATTTATTATTTATTCATTTTATTCATTATTTTATTATTTATTTTATATATTTATGATTTATTATTATAATACCAGTGTATTTATTATTCCAGGGAGCTACTGGAAACTGGCAAGAACCAGTGTATTATTTTCATACCTGAATTTCCAGAGGTAATGGCCATAGAGAGGGAAGAGATTTCAAGAAAGGAAAATAATTCTTTGAAAAGAATATATACATTCATTTGAAAGAATTTATTTAAACATTCTCTTAAAAGAATGTGCACTTTTAAAATTTTTTTTTAAACGACTGTATGGTTTTGAATTCAAAGGGAGAGCTGAATCCACAGACAATATAATTTTGTACTACTCAAATAAATACCAAGTCAGTTTGTACAGTGGATATTGCAGAAAATATCTGTATGACTATTTTATTTTATGGCTAGACTGAACTGTGTTGGTCATCCTATATCCTTCACGAAACTGTAACTATTAAGGGAAATGTTAGTTTCTTGACTATACTTATAGATATCAATTATAATATCTCCGAAGAATTGCTCTTGCTGAATTACATTTTACTGTTGTCTTTTATAGAGGTGTGATCAAAAAGTTGGGTGCATGATCGAAAAGTTGGGAGGATCACGTAGCTTCTCTTTATTTTTAATATAAATTTGATATTTAAGACATTGTTGATAATGCTTTTTTTGTAATTCCAGTATCATGCATTTATTTTTAGAATATGATACCAGAAAAATATGTTTTTCTCAAAATTTTGATATAAGAATTACGCTGGTCTTCATATTTATCCTGACTCCCAGGAAGCCCAAAAGGTAAGAAATAATAGTAATGATGAATTTACATAGTGATCTCATTTATTTTCCCATTTATATAAAATCGTTTAGTCAGGGACATAGAGATAATGTAGGGGTTTAGCCTTTTGCCCTGGAAGTTGCCAACCCTTGTTTACTTGACAGCACCACACCTGGTCCCCTGAAAACTTCCGGGAGTAATCTCCGAACGGAATGAGGAGTAAGCCCTGAAGTCCTGAGCACCACTGGATATGATCCAACCCCCCACCCCATTTCCTCGAATATAGTCTAATCATGCAGAACCTAATATTTGGGTCATGCAAAGTATTGGGATCACTTAAATGGTCATATTAACTTTACCACCATATATTAATAAGAAATTATTTTTCTCGATTCAGAAAAAGTACTGGAATATCTTCTTCCAGTAATTTGAATAATAACTACTTAAAGATAAATTCATAAAAAATGATTGCCATCTCTTCTTTACTACAAGGCACATGATCCATGTTGGTGAAAAGATGTATCCAGAGACTTAGAGTTGAATCACAGCAGGTCTCCAATTTATGATTTGGGATACAGTGCCAGAATTCTTTGGTTTCAGTAATATTTTGTGGTGGAAGGGGGTTTGGACCATACTGGCAATATTTAGTGTATACTCCTTGCTTTGTGCTTATGGGTTACTCCTGGCAGTGTCAGGGAATGTAGGAGGTGCCAGGGACTTAACTAGGGTGGGCTAAAGACAAGTCAAATGCCTTAATTTGTATACTATCTCTCTGGTCCAGGTCCAGCATACTGATCATGGAATACATAAAGCTCTTATTTATACAGTTTATTTTATACACATTTCTCACAAATTATAGGAAGAAATCACTACCACTATCACTATCCTCCCATTAATCATCTATTTGCTAGAGCGGGCACCAGTAATATCTCCATATGTCCTGTCTCATGCTAGTAGAGCCCAAGGGCATCTATTCGCTCCAGGAACATAAAGAGCCTCAAACCATTATATTAGGTCATGGGAATGAACTAATGTAATTGTTACTGGTATTTGGCATATCAAATAAAACAGGGCAGCTTGCCAGGCTTGCCATGCAGGTGGCATACCCTTGCAGTCACCTTTAAATATAGCATTTATAGATGAACTGCTAGGCGCAAGCAGCCGCGCGAGACGGGCTGTGATAGGCTGTTGCTGGGTGGTGTTCTGATGAGAGGGAAGTCCGGATGTGGAAAATGGCGGCCCGATGGAGTGGGGGGGGTCATCTGCCTTGTTGTGCGGCTCTGCTGGGGTGGCGGGCCAGGGCTAGAACCCGCCATCCCCTCCCGGGTGCCTTGTGAGCATCAGGGCACAGGGAGAGCAAGTAGCAGCTCTGCCCCATGTCTGTAAGTCTCTGGTTCAGCATACCTGGGCGGATTGAGAAAAAAAAAACTGCTGCAGGGTGGAACTCGATGAGACGAGCTGTGATAGGCTGTTCTGACAAGAGGGAAGTCCAGATGTGGAAAATGGCAGCCTGATGGAGTAGGGGGTCATCTGGCTTGTTGTGCAGCTCTGCTGGGGTGGCCGGCCAGGGCTAGAACCCACCATCCCCTCCTGGGCGCCTTGTGAGCGGCAGGGCACAGGGAGAGCAAGTAGCAGTTCTGTCCCATGTCTGTAAGTCTCTGGTTCAGCATACCTGGACATAAAGCTCTTAAAATACATTAAATATTGAATACTCTTAATAATTTGGGATATATCTTTGTCTAGATAATACTGGGAAAAATTTTAAATAGATCATTATATATTCTGCAAGATATAGAAAGGAAAATATTAATAATATTTAGGATTAAAATTTCCATTTGATTATACCATTTAAAAAAATATTCATTATGTATTTTTAGGCATTTATAAAATGCTTAATAGCTTCCCAGCTCTGCCAAATGCCTTCCTTCCCCCTTCCAGGTGTGTGTGATCCCTGTGCTGCCCACAGAACTAACCAGCCCCAGGGAACAGCTCTGGAACTTTCACCAAGGTGGCCAAGGCACACAGAGCACCGGTCCTGCCATGGACCACTTCCTCCCAGCTCCAGCAAACACCTCCCATCCCCCTACTAGATGTTGTGATCGCTGCACTGCCTGGAGGTACCACCCCCACATCCCAAAATTTATATATATGATGTTAATGCATCTGAATGAACTACTTGCTATTTATCTTACATGGGGTACCAGTGGGCATTCATCCCTACACTCCTTGCCACCCACCCAAACCCTGCAAACAACCCAGACACCTACTAACTGTACTATCTAAGAACACACATTTGCAACCTACAATAGTCGTAATGGTAAAGCAATGTAGAATCCCATCAAGTTCAGTGATTGAAGTCACTAGCCCAGATGAGCCAGGCAATAATGATGAGCTATATAACCTCTCTGATAAGGAATTCCGGAAGGAATTGTTAATGATGCATAAGGAACTCTAAGAAGCAATGGAATACAAAATCAATAAAAAACAAGAGGACATGAGAGAATAAATGAGGAAAACGCAGACCAAAAACACAACTAGAAATGACATATCTTAAAAATGTGGTGAAAAGAGTAAAGAACAAGTATTGGTATGAATGTGGGGGGAAAAGGAGACTCTCATCCATTGTTGGTGGGAATATCGACTGGTGCAGCTGTTTTGGAAAACAATATGGACATTCCTCCAAAGACTAGACATTGAGCTCCCATTTGACCCAGCCATACCACTCTTGGGAATATACCCTGGGAATCCAAAAACACACAGTGGAAACATAATCTGCACTTTTATTTTCATAGCAGCACTATTCAACATAGCCAGAATCTGAAACAACCAGAGTGCCTGAGAATGGATGACTGGATAAAGAAAACTTTGGTACATCTACACAATCGAATACTATGCAGCTGTTAGGAAAAATGAAGTTATGAAATTTGCCTATAAATGGATGGACATGGAGAGGATCATGTTGAGTGAAATTAGCCAGAAAGAAAAAGACAGATACAGAATGACTGCATTTATTTGCATGACATATATATATATATACATATACAAGTCATATGTATATATGTACATCTACATATGTATGCATGTATACATACATATATGCACATATACATATATGTATGTATATACATGTATACATATATATACACATATATACATACATATTATGATACCAATATCCAAAGTTAGGTGAAACATGGATCAGGAGGTCTTGTCAAAGATGAAAATTACACAAACATGTGGGAATCAGAGGTTAGGTGAGACAGAGAAGGGAACAGAGTGCTAATAATTGTCAAAAAGTAATACCAACCTAAAACTGAGCATTAAATACAGGCAAAAAGATACACATGATAAACTCTAAAATGTATGTATTGCAATCCACAATGTGTAAGAGAAGGAAGAGAAAAAGAGAGATAGAAAAAGAGAAAGAGACAATAATCCTGCCATAGAGGCAGACTAG